>SJJU01072786.1:36454-54502 GCA_012932125.1 Conopomorpha cramerella | reverse complement strand
ATAATCTAAGCCGAGAAGATAATATCTTCTGTCCATTGTTTGGTCAGTGATTAATTTTTTTCAAATAAAAATATTGAAGAATCTTTTTATGGGCTTGTTTATAAATAGGTAACGAGTAAGTAGAAAGAGACGGTTGGACCTTGAACTGTTTTAAAGATAATACCTATAGGTATCTTAACAATAGTTCTTTACCATGATATATTTTGAATTCGTTTATTTGAACAGATTTATTGTTTTTACATATTTTTGCAATACAATTTCAATTTCAGCTGTGTATGAAATTCAATCGCAATAATATTTTTATCAGACAATTTCATTTCATCGTATATACAATCCTATGAATATTAGGTATACACTTAAAAATATTAGATGTTTGGGTGTGTAAGTTACTCTTTCAAAGAAAATACTAAAAAAATATTTTTACACAGCATGCCCGAGTTACAGGCTGAACAAAAATGAACACAGTCACGCCTTTTAATAGTAAAGCGGGGTAGGCAAAGGTCCTTGATTAACAAATAATTCACCAAGCGTTTCTAACGCAACGTGACAGGGGGTAGGTCTATTACCATTATGAGGTAAGACATGCGGTCATCGCGATGTTTCCCTTCACCGTGTTTGGCATTCAAAGCCACAACCTCCCGATTGAAAATCCAATTCCGGAAAGTAGGCTAAAGACACAATTTTTATTTGTACACTAAAAAAAATACACTTTACGCCTTTTGATCCCACAGCGGGGTAGGCAGAGGCTAACAAAATGTCCACGGTTCACCAAACGTGTTTAACCCAACGTGACTCGGAGTATCCGACTCCTGGACCACAGTCGCTCTTTGTACAATCGATTTAAAATATTTTGCAATGCATTTTTTGACACGTCGTGTATGTAGAGAGAATCTATTAGCGTTTCAGCAAAAATGGTTTTCTAACAACGTTTATTTAAAGACATTGCACAATGTAGGTAAATAATGTAACATGTAGGTACAATGAAGTCTGTTATTGCCAAAGTGAAGCATGAAGCTCAAGCGACAGTGTCTGTCGCGTTATACTCGTGATTTCGTGAAAGAGACAAATTTTTTTTTTATCATATGAACAAGCGTTTAACCTCCATCCTACCTGATGTTAAGCAGCGACGTGGGCTACGATGGAGCACACTTGTTCATTAGGTACCTATTCACCCGCGACTTTCAAGTCTGTACTGTCTGTAACTGTCTTCAGACTGTACTGCGCAGGAAACACAGACTCCGGCAAGTCATTCCGATGTGGAATGGAACTGGCGGTTCGCACTATGAAAGTAGACGCAAACCGTTTGGTTCGCGTAAATGGTAAATCCACCTGGTATAGATGACGTTTTGCCGTTCTCCTGGTTGTCCTATTGTAAAAACGCGATGGGGGTATTAGGTTATGCAACTCCGTAGCACACTCTCAGAAATGCACCCGATAGAAGGCAGACGCAAACTACGCACAAGCAACAATTGGGAACTGATATATTTTGGGGTCATAATAGCGTTCTGACATCTTTTGGTTGGTGGGTTTCTTTTTTACTGTGATTCAGGCGTTACACATTGGCCTTTTTTTTGGTTTAATCTTATCGCCAATAACCGTTTATTGTATCCACAGTAATGTCAAAATAATCTAAGTTTCAGAGTAACCTACACATTGGTGAAACCATAACTAACCGAAAGTGAGTGACCATGCGGTTGCTAGCATATGTAGATTTCCCACTGGTAGGCACTAGGTAGCAAAAAACATACAACTTACAATACGTCAGAACACAATAATTGTAGATAATAATTATTCACATAATCATCATGTTAACTTCCTAACCATATATCCTGTTTATTGGTATGTTTGTAGTTGTAAACTAATAGAAATTGCACCTTTCCTACAATTGTTTTGGCGAGAGTTCCGGGAATACGGAATTTACAGCAGAAGTACATTCAGATGAGGCCACACCGGAACAATGAATCCTAACTAGGGCATCGTTAAAACTTTCTGTACTCGGAAAATTTTAAATTGTCTACACTGAAAAATAGTAGAACTACGGCAACATTTATCACGTAGGTACGAAGTACTATTATACAGTGAAACCCGTATTAAAATGTATCAAGAAAAAAACTTTATATCAACAAAAATTGGAGAAATCACATTACAGGTTCAAATTTAAAAAATAAGTCGTAGGTATTTTAAAATCAATTTATATATAATAAAACGAAATAATTATTGATCAAAATATTCCGAGATTAAGTTCACGATCATGAAAGCTCAGAGCAATATATCAACCGTAAGAAACTTGACAAGTTTAAATGAATTTGAATGGATTCACAACATCGAAGGTACCAAATGACGAAACAGTCCTGCCATTATGCATAGTACATTTGAATATTGCCCTCAGATCAATGACCGAACTTCAAAGCTCAGTAAGTCATCCTTACTGCAAATAAAAAGACACAAGGAATAAAAAAAACTGCCAGTAGGTAGGTAGTACAGATTGACTCTGTACGTAATGGAAACCGCAGACAGATGGGTTCAACAGATAAGACCACTGATTGCCACTGTGACATACGTTACTATAATTACATTTAAGTAGACGAGCTCAATTGGCTACTAATAAACAACGTGACAAAGCAATTTAAAAGAATAAAATTATGCTTGAGGTAGGTAGTCTTGAGCTAGGTAGTCTTGAGCTAAGTTCAGACCAAGGCTTTTCCGTAAGTAATTATTGTTTTAATTGAAAAAACATGAATGTGGACGATCTTTTGAATACTGATGAAGCAAATAAAGGAAAGAAGAAATCCTTAGAATTCTATAGTGGTGTACATTATGGACCTCGTGTCTGAATCCTGCATTATTGTAATGATTACTGAAGCTGTTTAATTCGAAATCTCCTGCCAAAAATGACATAATCATGTATCGAAATAGTTAAAACAGAATATGACATCACGAAACATAGTATTATGTAATTTACACATCAACCATAAGCCGCCAATTTTCGTTTATTTCACGGAACCAATTCCTTTTCATCGACACCCATAGTTTGTGTTGCTAAAACAATATATTGTTAATTTGCTCTGGAAAATTGAGATTTCCGCTCCGTTTCATATTTACATGTATTAACGAGACAAATTGGTTATTTTGCATAGTGTTCATTTAACATTGGATTATTCTTAATTTAGCTATTTGTAGTAAAACAGGCATTCATTTTTGTTAAATCTAGCACAAATAATGTAATTTTGGTATTAGAATTTGTGAATACTTGCCTACAAATTTTCAGTTGGACCATAACGTATTCTCCAATTCGCTTCGCTTTTCACAATTCTAAAGAGGGACAGATGTAAAGGCAATTACGCATTAACCTAATAGGGACAGAGTCCTTCTTAAACAAGTAGTTATATTCTTGAAATACTTCAAGCATATTTACGTCAAAACCATCACATTTTTCTATTATATTATTCAATGTTGTCTGAACCTTTTAATACTACAGTCACTTGAAACAAATAATTTAGTATTATGTAATTTACACATCAACCATAAGCCGCCAATTTTCGTTTATTTCACGGAACCAATTCCTTTTCATCGACACCCATAGTTTGTGTTGCTAAAACAATATATTGTTAATTTGCTCTGGAAAATTGAGATTTCCGCTCCGTTTCATATTTGCATGTATTAACGAGACAAATTGGTTATTTTGCATAGTGTTCATTTAAATTGGATTATTCTTAATTTAGCTATTTGTAGTAAAACAGGCATTCATTTTTGTTAAATCTAGCACAAATAATGTAATTTTGGTATTAGAATTTGTGAATACTTGCCTACAAATTTTCAGTTGGACCATAACGTATTCTCCAATTCGCTTCGCTTTTCACAATTCTAAAGAGGGACAGATGTAAAGGCAATTACGCATTAACCTAATACTTGTTTCTGGTACGTTTTTTTACACGACTGTAATTGAATAGTCCTTCTTAAACAAGTAGTTATATTCTTGAAATACTTCAAGCATATTTACGTCAAAACCATCACATTTTTCTATTATATTATTCAATGTTGTCTGAATTCCTTTTAAGTACTTTTGAAAACAATACTAGTCGATTGTCTTTGTCAAGAAATTGTCTTCTTGTAAATGTTACTGACAAATAATTTAGAGGGTTTCAAAGGCCAAGCTACCTACTTTGTTTCAATTAGATTCTCAAGATGTTGCCTCAATTAGATCAATTGGACTATGTTATTCTGATGGAAGTGGCTACAAAAAACATTGCCGACCTAAAAAGTCTTTTCCATTTACATTTCGCGTTGTGCTCGAGCGAAATTTCTTTTTGACTCATTATCTCAGAAAGTTATAAGAAGTTTTTTTAGTACCTAGTTTGTATTTTTTACCAAAGCAAAATAGAGTGAAAGATGTTGGCGGACCTACCCGTAAAGCAAAGATTTTTAAGTAGCTGTAGGAGAGTCCCTATATTTACTCTCATTAGGAATCTGTAGACAAGTTTTCGAGGGCTCAGTATGAATGGACTTTATTGGTCAGTAGATTGATTCGCACATCTCGTTTACGTTGAAGAATGGAAACTTCTTTAAAAACCACAACTGAAAAAGGTTAAGATTTTATTTATGATTTCTTCACCCCCTTCACCGACCAATCCATGGTGAAATGCGGGCGTACGCTCTATCGATTTACAAGCACATGTTATTTATTCAGCCGAGACTAGCTACATAGACCAACGGTTTCATAAACCACTTGAAACTTATACATTTAATGGAAAGTAACTTTGTATTTGGGTTACGGTTGCCTACAGTAGGCAATATTGATTTTCGGACAATTTGCCCTACCGACCCTTGCTGCGATTTGCGTCATTCCCACGGCCCTCCCAAATCCCCCTGCCTCACTCGCCGCTACAGAAATGAAACGAGATAGATGCAGTTTTAGCTGCTACAGCTATTTGTGGAGTGGCGGTGATTTGTCTTTTGCTTCGTCATATTACTAAAAACTGTCATGTTGAGTTATTAATAGAATATTTAAGCAGCGAGTGCCCTTTACAGTCAATGCCCTACCTCTTAGTGGATTCTTCGATCGTATAAAAATAACACTTTTTTTAAATTTATTGACACTTTATTGCTCAGAGTTGTACACAAGTGCTGTCCGCTTGTGTAGAACTCTGAACAAAAAAAACTCTATAATTTTTATTATCTTGATATGTACTGAAACACCAGTTCACACCATCACCATTGGGTGAGCTCTCTGAAGAATTTTAAATCATATAGTTAGCTCATTTTACTGAAACCAGACATTCATTATTTTTGAAAAACTTCATTCAAAGATTTTTCAAATTCCCCGGGAACTGAACCAACTAAAAATTATAAAAATGAACCATCGCTATTTTATCATACGAATCGGTAGGGTTGATAAAATTTGTCTAAGAAACTTTTGGTCTTATGTTGTACGCGATACCCATTAAATGTAAAATTAACCAAGGGAGGGATATTAACCTAGGTATTTACTACTTGGACATAATTACTATAATAGAGACTATCAGATTCTTTCCTACCGAATATAACCAACAACAATATTATAGTAGAAATACAGATCCACTAACAGTAATTCCGTCTTTACGTTGCTATACGTCTATCTACATTTATACTATAATAGAAGTATACCCTACATACATACAGGCAGATGTGATTAACGTCGGCGATTGACGACAAAAATAGCATTACTTTATTAGCATTCTATGCAGTCCGAAGGTTAGTTTCTTCTTTTCAACTTCCTATTTAGTAATGAAGATCGAGTTTTCATTTGAGTGTCACAGTAAAGTTTTTAGCCAAGACCTCTGTTTGCGATATATCAGTAGCGTCACATGACTTTATGCAAAAAAGAGGCCTTACAACTTGACACAAAAGAGATGATTTTAATGGATACTAGGTGTCTCGGCGAACATTTGTTTTGCCATAGGAAGTCGCCTTTGTACCCCGGGTATTTGAAAAAATACATCTTTTAAACTGCCCTGGACTTTCACGTGTGATTCAAGACCAACATTAGCCAAATCGGTCCAGCCGTTCTCGAGTTTTAGCGAGACTAACGAACATCAATTCATTTTTATATAATAGAAGATTATGTCATATTTGACGTTTTTTTTGCATTTTAGAAATTCAGGGCGATTCTCGCACAAATTGTACCTATCTAATCTACACACATCAAAAGTGTCTAGGGATTAAGAACATGTTTGGCTCTAAAAAAATCTATATTATTAAAATCAAGTCTAATCTTCTGGATTGGTCTCCTACCTGCCTGTATCAATAATGACTTATCACCACATTTTGAATAAATTATGAGTGAATTCAGTTTTTGTTAAATATATTCTTGATTGCAATCTTCTAAAATGCACTTTTGATTTGTGTAGTAGGTCAAATGATAACAAACGAATCCCTAATTTTAATGTTGTTGTGAGACTGCAGGTAAAGGTACTGAAAAAAGAAATACATGTTGAGCTTTCATTAGAAATACATCATTTTGTGATTGGCGTTCATTTTAACTGCTTTTTTATCAGGTAAATTTTCGTGGCCTTTTTGCATATGTACAATAATTAACGTAAATTAGTTGAGTACCTATTGCAAGACTTGTGTCCGCTACAATCATATTACCATTTTCCTGCAAAATGTATGTTCGTCTATTATTTTCTGGAACTGTAGAGGTTAAAACTATAACGTCCGAATATAGACTACAAATTGTGCAAGTTACCTACTAACCTACTTAACTATGCTATCTTAACAACACTGTTGCATCATCTACGATTGGAAAATGCATGAACGTATAGGTTTTTGAATCTATATTTAATATCTAGTGGGTAGATAATTGATTCGTCTTGAAGAATGTAAAAAAAAAAATAAAAATTATTTTTTTTTCTTAACTAATAATCATAATTATGTAGGAGTTAATAAATTATTAATTCTGCACCAAAATTATTGTATTTATTTTTATGTAGGATGCATGCGTGTTTCATATAAACAAAATTAAAATTATCTTTACTTTTTAGTATTAATCATTTGATTAAATACTTATACACATATCGCTCATCCGGAGCAACATTAATACATGTGCTACTCGTATCAACTTTTGAAATAGTTGTTTTTATATTAATTAATTATTAATTAGCAAATGCAGTGAATAATGTGTCATTTACAGTTTGATTTCATACTTTTTTGCAAATACGTCAATGTTGCTTCGGATGGACGATATACACACACCAAAAGTGTCTAAGGATAAAGAACATATTAAGCTCTAAAAAAAATCTAAGTTATTTAAATCAAAGCTAATCTTCTGGATTGGTCTCCTACCCAATTCCCCATACCTGTATCAATGACTTATCACCACATTTTGAATAAATTTATGAATGAATTCAGTTTTTGTAAAATATATTCTTGATTGCAATCTTCTAAAATGTACTTGATCCCTAGTCACTTTCTATGTGTATTAATACACGTTTGATATATATTTTTCAGGTACATGACAGTTTTGTCATAAAATTAAAGTAGTTGACCTATTTATAAAAAAAGCAATAATCAACAATAACTTCAGAATATCAACTCTTAACTATTGCACAATATTTTGTCAGTCTGTCTGTAATGTAGCATGTGTTTTAAAAATAGAAAATCAAGATTTTGTTTAAAAAAATGCCACTGTAGTTACAACACTATTCTTACGTGCTTACTTTTTTAAGAAAGGTTTTCTCAGCCTCGTTTCTATAACTAAAAATACAAGCAGTCCATAATTTTTTACTGTAAACATGTAAAGGATTTTTTTCTTTTTGGTACCCAATATAAGTGACCGTAAGTCCACAATCTCCAATGATAGAGTCTCATATTCGTGGACAAAATAAGACAATAAAAGTTTTGTGCGTCTCATAAAGGGTTAAGCATGTATTTATACATATACCCCCTTACCAATAAACACGTTGAAAGTTACACAACGGTTATTACAGGTTCCCTTGAGCTGGTTATTCCGTATTTGACATACAACTGACAAGTTAAGTTGAGCTTTGTGTATCTTCGTTATAGCAATTCCATCATTATTAGTAAGGCCCTTACTCTTCTTAGAGCGCATATCACTGGTACGTCACAGAGAACGAGATGACGGCGCCGATTTAGCGAGTCTGGTTCATTTTTTATAACGATCCCCATACACGACAACTTGATATCAGTACCTATACCAATACCAGTAATAATCTCGTCGTTAGACGTGCCGATGATGATGCTGGTGGACAAAAGCCTGAAACGTGAACCGAGCACTCATCATTATCAGCCTATATTCACCTACCGCTGGACAGAGAGACAGGACAGACCAATTGCACGCCACTGTGAATTGTTTTCGGCTACATGCATCCAGCTTCTGCCAGTCGTCTTGCTCAAAACACCAAACAAGGTAAGTACTACTACGGTAAGTTTTATGCTTGGTCTGATTCTAATGGCAAGTGTCAAAAAGAAACAAATTCGCCTCAAGCATTACATATGCATTGTTTTTTTATTTCAGAATATGGTCCTTAGATATTTTTTACTGAGTATTTTGTTACGTTACTCGGCTTTTCGACACAGTTGCATGTGTCGTGGTCCCGAGTCTTTGATTTTAATATGTAAAAATATTTATTTTTAATGTATGTTATGTATGTATAAAAATGGTATTTAGAAATATTAAATTATTTATTTTTAATGTTACTGCTCATACCGAAAACACAGCTATAGTTTATTGACCTAGTATATGAAATTAGTAAAAGTTCTTAAGAAAGGCTCTATAAATAGTAAAAACCGGTGATCGTAAATGATGTAAATTAAGCGAAAGTGGTATCAGGACCAAGATGGTAGGAAACCATAATATCTGCTTGCCCTCTTCGAAACCGACTTGATATCATAATTATATGCAATGTTTATGTATCCAACAGTTTCTTCTATAAAAAAAGGTGTGATTTTAAATTTTTTTTCTTCTCTTTGCTATTGAAGGCGGTAGTTTCTTTTTCATGGTTGACTTTCTGATCCGATATTTTTACGCTTTGGATACATGGTTTAGAATTGACTGTACATATAGACTGCTGCGTAATTAAACATTGAATATACTGCTTCATTTTCGTTGCCCTCGTTTACCCAGAACAGCAAATCTATACTGTGCCGTACGTAAGGTCAATGACATTCGAAAATCAAAATGAAAAAAACATTGTAAATTCTAGATTTTCACTGACTTTCATTTTGTACTACTGTTTATAAGAAACAATTATGATCGATTACTTATTTATAATTGTTTACAATAAATTTCATTAACCTCCATAAGAGCAAACATAATAAACACATCGCACAACAACACACTAGGTAGATATCAAGGTTTAAATTCCTTCGCAAAGTATAGGTATTACAAATATAGTGTGCAGTTGGTAGATAATGCTCGATAAATCAGAGACTAGTTCAAGATCGACTTTAGTACTTGTGTAAGTATCTGCTTACATGCATGGCCGTCAAACAATACAGGTAAAATGTAAAGAAAGACAAAACACGAAGGCATTGATCTAAGAAGGCTGTGCTTGCGTATCTATGTAGCTGTATATTATGAAAGTTAACAAAAAATATTGACAGAAAAAAAATGCAAAAAAAAATTGGAGCACGCTTAGATGAATCATGAATCTTGTTAAACTACACTGTGCATAACATAATTTGATTCACCTTATACACTTTAACATATTATTTCGTTGTAGAAAATACCTGCTAAAATATTTTCTAGTTATTATACTACAACAAAAACACTTTATCGTTATATTATTAAGGAATTGATTGTATCACCACTTGCTGTGCTCCACAAGGCTGATGATGTTGTACCTCCTATAGTGTGTACTAATGTTCCACCTTAACATTGTGAAATGCAATAAAGAATTGAGTATTGAGTATACGTAACTATTACCTATCGTTATTGTAAAAATGTACTCTATTTCAATGTAAACTGTTCATGATAATAGAATCAGTGTGGCCTCAAAGATAAGTATCGTATCGATTCCGTTTAGTAGTTATTTCGTTTTCAATGACATGAGATGTTGTATTTTTTTTGTCTGTCTCTTGTTTATTTCAGACGTTTCGTGAAGTGCGCTAGACACGTGCGCAACGTCGCGCCGGTCGCTCCCCTTGCTCCCGGGGAACGGGGGGCTGCCCCGGCTCTTTCGCGCAGTCGCCGTTCACACTTGCCTACTCACACACGCTTGTCTGTCTCTTGTTTATTTCAGACGTTTCGTGAAGTGCGCTAGACACGTGCGCAACGTCGCGCCGGTCGCTCCCCTTGCTCCCGGGGAACGGGGGGCTGCCCCGGCTCTTTCGCGCAGTCGCCGTTCACACTTGCCTACTCACACACGCTTGCACAAAATTATAACCAAACAATACATGTAAATTGAAGAATAAAAACAACTGCAACTCACCACTCAACGCCGCAACATACTCCCTCCAATTCCGTGTGATGCTCATTTTCGTTGGTATTGGTGTATACACTGCTGGTTCTTCTTGAAAACATTTATGGTCGGTGTCGACAAGCGGCGCATGTGATGGTTTTCAGTGAACAAGTCATGTAGATTTAATTGTTTACTATTTTATAGGTTCATGTCCGCGTGAGTTGTTGTGCGTTGTGTTTGTACGAGTTTACGACTGTTGGTATGGAGAGATGGCGGGGACGTGCGTCGCTTACCGAGCGCGCCGTGCTATTGCCGCCCGCAACACGGACTCCACTCACTGGCACGGATCCGCGCGCTCTTTTCAATGTTTGTTTTATCACTCATGCGTACGTTTCGCCATGACTGATAGTAACATCATATTGTACCTATCTGTTGGATTAATTTGCTCTATGTAAGCAGCTACTGTTCTGGTTTTACAGTTTCCTTAACTGGCTCGAGGCTTTCCGTAATTGGCACCGTGCGGTACGTACTTATATCAATTCCGTCTTTGGTATGTTATGCAATGTTGAAACCGACTTCGAATCGTGGCTCGAGTTCAGGCTTAAAGAAGATATTTAACGCGATATGATTACTTGAATTGACAGCTACATTTAGTATATTCCCGGTAGTGTTACACAAAATAAATCGTTTTTTTTTTCATTTATTTAAAATTCGGCGCAACTGTAGAACACCAGAAGTGTTATAAAAATAAATACACTTCACGCCTTTTAATCCCAAAGCGGAGTAGCCAGAAGCACTTGCTAAGCTTGCCTACAGTTTTAATCCCATGAACCCATCGTTTTCATATGTGTTATGAACGAATCACATCAAACGGCTTTCAGCCCTAGAGGATCCTGGTATACTCATTAATGTCAGATAATCATAGAGACGATATTCCAATACCAAAATATGCAAAATTTTCTACTAGCGCAGAGACAACTAACAAAAGAAATGACAGAATAATTGAGCAACAATCAACTCAAAACTCGTGGCTTACATTAGACTTCATAAACGCATATTATTTTGCCAATGTCTGACAAATATACTGAATAAATTTAACATACATACATAATGAATTACCCTGCATTGGCACAAACAATACAAAGTGATGGGTATTGTCTGGTGATTTTATTAACCGCAAGACTCATAAGGAGAAAGGAAATATTAACCCTTTTTGGGACACATCCCGCTTGCCGACGTGATAACAAATAAAACTTCTATTGTCTTAATTTTAATTGTCCTCGAATGTTTTGATCAGGAAATCTGCATCCTGAAAGGTGGCCCTATGCTGCTGATGGGGAGATATAACAGTTGGTGAATTCATCATCATCATTTCCTGACTGACGTCGACTGTGTGGGACATTCAATTTGGTGATTTATAAAATGTCATGAAAGAGTTGTCTGGTTACGTTGTAGGTCGTTTTATTTTATCAGATTACATTTTTTAATTTTTTAAGTAATAAATAACATTTATCTTCAATTACTCTGTCTTTATAATTCGTGTCAAACGAGTTACGTATAGCCAAGGCGTAAGCCGGCAGTTTAGCCACATAAAGTGAATATGTCTTTTAATCTCGAAGTGGTCTGTAGATCTGTTGGGAATTTGAGATTTTGGTCATTTCTAATAAAATGACCTTCGCGAATCCTGTCTCTAATTTTAAAAACGAATGCGTTTCAATCGTAATCGTCTTCAGTAACACAATCTTTGTCCTCATTGCCGCGTTAGTCCAGAACTTGTAATTTTCGCTTTTGAGTCAATGTAATGTTCGAATCTATGGCGATTACGAGAATTATAGTTTTCATAAATGATTCCAGACCATGCCAACGGCAATAACTGGGTTTTACCAAAAATCTATGACACACGAAAAAAGTATATTTGTATTCGTCAACTTAAAAGCAAATATTTAGCGCAGAAATAGTGTTAGTTTTCCTATACATATATTTTATGCATTTGGTCGTACTAAAAAATGTTTAAACACTTTGTACTAAATTCATGGAATTCTCCTCTACGGCTGGTGGTTTAGTACCCGGGTACCCTTCCCGGGAAGGGGCGCGAAGAAGCTACGAGGAAGCAACTGGACCTGCCCGAAATAAGGACTCGCTGACTAGAGCTGGTGGATAAGCCGGACAACCTACGTCGTATTACATCTCACTGCAGTGGAACCGCCGAGAAACGGAATTTTATTGCGGTGCGCTGCTCTATTTGTCCACCGTGGTCGTCCAAGTAGAGGTCTTCGGCGTCCAAAAACGGCCCCGAGAAGGCAGCATGGAACCTCTGTGCTACCTTGTTGTATAAGGTGTATGAGACGGGATCCTCTTTAAACAGGCGCGAGGAGACTCCAGACAATACGTCTTAGGGTTCTTTCCAGGCCCGCGTTCCTGATACGCCAGAGAAGATGCGGTTTTATCCGAAATGAGTCCGGGCATCGAAGAGAATTAGTTTAGAGCTGGACTCGAACAATCGGAAGCTAGTGATATAGCGGCTCGATTACAATAGACAGGAAAAGTAAAAAATAGATTTTAAGCGAATGATGTAAGTCATGTCTAAATATGTTTATCTAAATACAGCCATATTATGCTAATTAGGTATGTTTAAAAAACTTTAATATTTGACATCAGTGTTCTTCAACATGGGTTTTCTCAGATTTTTCTCATGTCCTTAAAAGGTTAAGCACAAATACGCAGAAAACCCCGTTTTTTGACAAGAAAACCCAGGTTATTCTATGAATTCAGATCACCAGTAGGTTTTACACGTGTTTTATTAACTTGGTGTGAAATCTGATTTGACAAGATATATTATGTACCTAGACACAGTATACAGGATGTAACTTTAGGAACGGTCAGTATGGAATAGACTGAAACTATAAGACATACGAAGATCTCGGTTCATGGTGTTGACAACACATATACACAAATTGTTATTTAGTTTATAGTTTTTTTAAGTTTTATTCAGTTGTATTGTTGTTTGTGAATCCAAATAAAATAAAAATCTGTTTTAGAAACCATTGATGTTATTAACTAGAAAATTCACACATTTAAACACATTTAAAAAAGATGTTTACTTCGAACACCTATAAAATATATTAAAGTATGTGAAAAAAATGCATTTTAATAATTTTAGTCATTATGTTTCATAGAAATATTTTCTGCTTAAGACCTACAGAAACGATCTCTAAATAGAAATAGTGTCAGTTTTTTTTTCAACAATCGGGTTTGATTATATCTTGTTACTAAAATCGATGTCATGGCTCCTAAGGACAGATATTAATATTTATCTGTTTTTCACGTTACACGCTGTATAGACGTTTAATTATCAACATATGTACATCAACTAGCTGTACCGCGCTGTGCTAAACTGAGTGTATCCCGTTCCCGTGGGAGTTTGTGTCCTAATGTTATAAGGTTATACTTGTAATCTATCTCACTACCATGTTTCATCAAAAGCCGTTCAGCAGTTTTTTCGAGAAGAAATTCAATACACTCACATTTCACATATAATAAGAGCACACACATTAAATTATTTCAGGATGCCTAGAATTATATTCCATGGCAAAAAGGATCTGTCAAAAGTATCTACTTAATTATTATGTATCATACGCGCGTCTGTTATCCAGATGCATAGGCAAAGATTACAGCTCTCCTTCACGCTATCCTGTGGCCTCTAATACACTATGAACAAGCGTTTGAACACCATCCTGCCTGATGTTAAGCAGCGATGTGGTCTACGATGGAGCATACAATACAATGATTTTGATTGAATGAATGAATATACTCTTTATTGCACACTGTACATTACGAATGTAAAAAATTACAATGGAAAAATTACAAAAGGCGACCTTATCGCTCATAGCGATTTTTCCAGGTAACCTATAATATAATAATTTATTTATTTTGCAATAATAGGGTATTGTTACAAAAGCGTTCTACAAATTAGATAAATTAAGTGCTACACTCTAAGTCTACCTGAACTAGGTTCTTTATTGAGAACCTGTATCTTTAAGAACCTAATTAAGGTAACCTAATTTTGCTTATTCTTACGTAAATCTCTTTCATGTATCGACTTGTAACACTTGTAACCATGCCCCTCTCATGTTTTGTCACTACCAAGTGTCTCTACATAATAAAACAGAATGACTTCGGGGGGTCATGAACCGGACCCGCTTTCTCTTATTCAGCAAATGATAGCGATTTCAATGGTAACGTTTTTTTTCCTGAACAAAGTTTTTTTGTTATAAATGTTTGTGTGACCATATTTTTTTTTTGTAAATGTTGATTAAAAATGATAACACTAAACAAGTTTAAAATGTCTCTGTCACAAAAACAACTACACTGGTTAGTTGAAGATACAAAAAGTTGGACCATCCGGTCCAACTTGGCCCCGAAGTGAGCCTGTATTCTATTTAATTTGGATAGCCAACTAGATCGTAACCTAAACATAATACTACTTAAAAAACATAAAAATATCAGTCATTGCAAGTTCCGCCTTAATTAAAGGATACATGCAGAGTGGACTAAAAAGAAAGTTACAAAATAAATAAGTTAATTCATTATAAATATCGATTATTAGGTTATAAAACAAGTATTTATAAAAAGAAATGTATATCTCTAATTCTAAGTTAAACATTAACAAGTGAACATATGAGTATTCTGCATTAAATGTGGTAATAATGTATTTGGACTTGAAACAGGGAGATTTATTTTTCAGAGTCCATTAAAGTATACTATGCTGCGTTTATACAGTAAAGGACATCACACACAGGTGATGAAACCTCGTGTCATAATGTGAATGTACCCTATAACAATACCCACACGTCGGATTATATTCACTTGATGGATCGCGGGCATTTGCTTATCGAGTGCCTCCATCTACTTTAGCTTTGGGATTAAAAAGCGCAAGAATATTACTCATAACCGGTAAACGTTATCTTGCCAATATGACCAATGTTTCTCTGCTAATATATGCATGTATTGTACATATAAACCTTCCTCAAGATTCACTTTATCTACTAAAGAAAACCGCATCAAAATCCGTTGTGTAGTCTATAGGTACAGATAGCGGGAGGCGACTTTGTTTTATACTATGTATTGATATTATACATTTTTAAATCAAACGCAACACACTTTGAAATTATGTTTTATCAAGATAAGTGACAGCTTGAATTAGGTACCCATGTTCCTATCTTTTGATACAATCATCAATGTAAAGATTATCTCTATTAGACCGCCGTCTGCTAAAAATAGTAAAACAATGAGATACCTATACTTCTACCTTTATCTGGAATCCTATCGGCGCCAATCGGAGAGAAGTCACAAGTTAACTCATAATATTCTGAACTATACAAATACATTATATTGAACCATTGGAGAAA
The DNA here is from genome assembly GCA_012932125.1 of Conopomorpha cramerella. Taxonomy (NCBI): domain Eukaryota; kingdom Metazoa; phylum Arthropoda; class Insecta; order Lepidoptera; family Gracillariidae; genus Conopomorpha; species Conopomorpha cramerella. The sequence goes on along the minus strand of SJJU01072786.1, from coordinate 38,697 downwards.
TGGTGACCAACGCGATTCTTCTTGATTAACCAACCCATTTGGTCGGTAATACGTAGGGTCAGCTTTTTAACTATTGAGTTGGTGAGTATCCGACCGTAGTGGTACGAGAACTACGGCGAAAGTCTGTGTGAAACAGGTCAGCTGGTCAGACAAACAGGTCAAAACCTAGTCCGCTACAGTCTTAGATGTTTTCAGACGTTCGAGGACCCCTAACATACAAAGTACTCTCAAAACAGAAACCGTACAAATGATAATTTAAAGAAAAAATATTTCAACCAATACTAGACGCCCGCCCATACAATTTTTCAAAGGTCCCCTCGATTTTTGGGTTTGTTATCATCACATACTGAATTCTTTATCATGTACATATATGCCCACCTTGAACATATCTTATAAATAAAAAAATCATAAAAATCGGCAGAGTTATCCGCGAACAAAGATAAAAAACAAGGAAACATATGTACGGTCTAATTGAGAAAGATTTCTTTTTTGAAGTCGCAATCATCTTAAATAGCAAGTGTGTTAACTTTGGTAATGGGTTCGATCACCGAAGCCTTCTAGGCTCAACATGCGGCTTACCAAAGCCTACTAAATTCTTCCATTCGTATGGAGTTGTCATCCAGAGAGAAAGTCATCAAGAGTAAGAGAAAAAAGCTTGTTACAGTTGTTACAACAATGTGTATGCAGATCCCGCGTTCTTAATTATAGACCATGTCTTCGTAGTCTTCTTCTGCCTATTTATTCCAGTAATCCTGCATTTGCACGGGAGGACCCAAGTTCATTTTCCTTATAGGAATGCTTTCGAATCCCAAACGTTATCTACAACGTTAAATAAAAAACGTTGCCGAAATTCGAGAAAGTCACGCAGCCCATGATGACACCAAACAACCTCTCCAAGGGCCCTTATGTCAAAAACGAAATGTTTCTCCCGGATTTTCTGGCCAGTAAAAGAAATTAATTCAAACCGGGGACGCTTACTTTTGTTTTTAAATGATGACTTTCATAACGCTTTGTGTTATTCTACTGTATATTCGTATGTAATAGCACTTATAACGATAAACTATTAGATTAAAAAATCATCTATTCATTATAAAGTGGCAATCGGTAAATTTGTCCCTACAAATTGAGAGCTGATATTAATTTCAAAAGAAATTTGTGTCAAAATGATTACATTATTAGTAGTAACAGCCGGGTATAATATTTATTCTCTGTCATTTATGCCTCCTAGACAAAATAGAAACTCACACAACAATTTTTTTTAAACGCATGAACAAGCTTTTTACTACTATCCCGCCTGATGTTAAGCGGCGATGTGGTTTACGATAGATCACTCTTGCTCGTTAGGTACATTCATTCTCTAAAGCCTGATAAAAAAACATATTGACATCTGTAGTACAGAACACAACCTTACGAATAAAAGAAAAGTGACCTAACCACTACAGAAGAACCGCCACTTGTTCATTCATACCAACATCGACACCATGAAAATATAAAACAATGGATGTTATTGAAGATACATAACCTGTACTAATTTTGCTAATTTCCTTCGGTAATTTTTCACGGTAGTTAACATAATAATATTTAGGTGACCTGTATTTTTCTTTTATATTAATGAACAATAGCCGATGTGGTAGCGTGGGTAGAGTTCCAACAAAGTGTACTAACGATTTGGTTGAGTTGTAGTCCCACATTCGCGATTAAAGGCACAAGACTGACACATGTGGCGCGTCTATTACGCGAAAAAACAAATTTAAGAGGCCGATTATAAGAAAATAGAAAAACTATTAGGACCTACATACGCTAAAGAATATTGTTGATTATACATATGAATGTTTAAGAGTTTTCCAAGTAATAACTCTATATTATATCATTGAAAACTCTCACGACGACAAGAATATACATGGCGGATACTCGGGGTGCTATGGCTTGTATTTATAATGTAACCGTCTATGATGAAAGTGGCAGGTGATTTCGGGCCCGTTGGTGTAGTGGTCAGCATGTCTGCCTTTGCTCCGTAGGGTCGTGGGTTCGATTCCCACCGCTGACAGGTGCTTAGGTGATGAGCTTTTAAGTACTTGTTGGATGTGTCTGGGTGTTTTATTTATCTAAGTATGTATTTAAAAGAGAAAAAAAAAGTATTTAAGTAAGTATATTTCGTTGTCTGATTTCCATAACACAAGTGCTTTAGCTACTTAACATGGGATGAAGGCAATGTGTGTTGTTGTTGTAAAATATTTATTTAT
>SJJU01072786.1:0-36434 GCA_012932125.1 Conopomorpha cramerella | reverse complement strand
CCGTGGGTACTTGCTTTAGCAAGTACCTCTGCCTACCCCTCTTTGGGATTAAAGGCGTGAAGTGTATTAAGTGTATTTAAAAAATCATCTATTCATTGTAAAGTGGCAATCGGTAAATTTGTAGGGAGAGGTGATATTAATTTCAAAACAAATTTGTGTCAAAATGACTACATTATTAGTAGTAACAGCCGGGTATAATATTTATTGTCTGTCATTTATGCCTCCTAGACAAAATAGAAACTCAAACAAAATATTTTTTAGACGCATTGAACAAGCTTTTTACTACTATCCCGCCTGATGTTAAGCGGCGATGTGGTTTACGATAGAGCACACTTGCTCGTTAGGTACATTCATTCTCTAAAGCCTGATAAAAAAAACATATTGACATCTGTAGTACAGAACACAACCTTACGAATAAAAGAAAAGTGACCTAACCACTACAGAAGAACCGCCACTTATTCATTCATACCAACATCGACACCATGAAAATATAAAACAATGGATGTTATTGAAGATACATAACCTGTACTAATTTTGCTAATTTCCTTCGGTAATTTTTCACGGTAGTTAACACAATAATATTTAGGTGACCTGTATTTTTCTTTTATATTAATGAACAATAGCCGATGTGGTCTGAATGACAGCGTGGGTAGAGCTCCAACAAAGTGTACGAACGATTTGGTTGAGTTGTAGTCCCACATTCGCGATTAAAGGCACAATACTGACACATGTGGCGTGTCTATTACGCGAAAACTATTTAACCGATTATAATGAAACTTTGGACACATATGAAGTAAGAGTATTCGAAGTAATACACTCTATATTATATCTTGAAACTCTCACGAGGACAGAATATGCCCTGCGGATTACCTCGGGGTGCAGCCTGTACTTTTATTGTATATCAGTAAGAGATTTTATTACGATCTGAAACAAATTACGGCCAAAGAAAACATCACAGAGCTGCATATTAAAAGGAATCTTCCTGATGCGGTGACCACACACATTTCTTACTAGCTGTACCGCGCGGTGTTACTCGCATTTTTTTAGTTCCTTCGTCAAGTAGCTTTTATTCGTTACAAACATCCATCCATACATTTAGTTCCTCTTTATAATATTATAACAAATAATGCATTAATTTTGACCAAATTTGATTTCCATAAAAACGGTTCTAGTGAATTAATCTTAAAATATAGACATATACCTACTGTCATGGACATTTTTTAGATCATTTCAAGAGAAATAATTCTTTCATACATATATTTTTGGTATCTTGAAACGTTTTCGCAGCGCACGCAGAGGAAGCCCTCAAGAATGAATAATTTTCCCCCTTTTTTATATTTTCCATTATTTCTTCGCTCTTAATAGTTGTAGCGTGATGTTATAAGCCTTCCTCAATAAATGGTCTATTCAACACAAAAATAATGTTTCAATTCGAACCAGTAGTTCCTGAGATTAGCGCGTTCAAACAAATGATGATGGAGTGTGTGTAGATAAATAAAATGTGACCTACTAGCTGACCCGACTGGAGTTGTTTATCCAATGTATTAAGTACATTATTAACAGTGTTTTTCTCTTATTATATGCATGTATTAAACTTATAAACTTTCCTCAAGAATCACTCTTCTTTACTTAAGAAAACCGAATCAAAATCCATTGCAGGTTTGTACGAGCATACATAGGAACAGACAGCGGGACGCGACTTTGTTTTACATTACACTAGCTGACCGGGCAAACGTTGTTTTGCCAATTTACGTAATTAATAGTATTTATCTGCAATTGTATATATATATAAACCTATCTCAAGAATCACTCTATCTACTAAAGAAAACCGCTGCAAATTCCGTTGCGCATTTTTAATGATCTAAGCATACATAGGGACAGACAGCGGGAGGCGACTTTGTTTTATACTATGTAATGATAATGATATGTATTGATCACGTAACCTTGCATTTTTTTAATCGGAACAAAATAATTGGACTCTGCAATTAATAACTACATAGCAGTGGCGTGCACACCATATAGGAAAAAACACACTGCCTACCTTAGTATTTTGGCTACCCGACCTAATAATAGGGTTATTGCCAGATCCCTTTTTGTTGTACTCACGGCATAAGCTAACGAAGGTCCTGTGTTTTGTGTGTGAGTGGATAGGTAGGTATCTGTGTTTCGTAAAGACAAGTTACCTATAAATAGGTGTGAATCCTTGGGGATTACTGCCTACCTTGTCGTAAAAGCCAGTGCACGCCTATGCTACATAGGTATTCTCAAACTGGTGTAAACCTGCAATGGATGCACGTTATTCCCGAAAAGAAAAGTAAACAAAGAAACACTAACTATTACTGTGATTAACTGACACTGCAACGGGAATGACCCAATGGGCTATTCAGGATTACTGTGCTGTGTACACTGCAAAGTATTGTAGTATAAATGGCCGACATTCAGTGAACGTTGGTTCATCTCATTTAGAAGGAAAAAATCTTAAACAAATAGTAGATAGTTAAGTAATTACGAGTGCAGGCAAGGGTTAGAGAGTAGTCACTAATTACAGCTCCCTTCGCTTATCTCACTCCGTCATAAAACAAAATAAAGAGTTTTGCCAAGATCGTGACAAGAAGAGTTCCATGATCTCTGCCTACCACTCTGGGCAACGGCGTGACGTCTGTATATATGTGTCATAGTTAGGACAAGTCACAACTTAAACTAAGCTACGACTTAAACTAAGCTTCTACCCCAGTTAACTTTTGCGATTATTGTTGCTATCCTAAGGCATTCCAGAGGTTCAGAGAGCATCGACAAGATTATGCCCTTATGTCTTCATCAACGCTCCTAAACTCGCTCCAGCTGACTCCTGCGGCTCGCAGTTAACTTTCGACCTTTGAGCGCCATTATTTTACAAGACCACCTCTAGCTCTCTTGCCGTTTAGATGACGCCACTCGAAAGCGATATTGGTATTATCTGTTGTTTCTCTTCGGATTGAGTGGCTTATCCAACTATTTTTAGAACTATTATGCCAAATTATACAATTACGAAGATTTTCAGAAGTTTATATTTAAAACTTGTTGAATTTTATATACATATTAAATAAAATATGCCGTTGATTATACGCGATTGCCGTTGATTATGGAAAGGTCATGAAAAGATGTAAGAATGTAGATGAAGCGAAAGGGATATGTCATGACCTTGACAAATGGAGATCTGTAGTCTCTGCCTACCCCTCTGGGAGACAGGCGTGAAGTGTATGTATGTATGTATACGCGAATGACATCAACCGTACAAAGGACTCAGCTCATTATGTTGTAACTACATACTTACATCGGTTACTTATGCGGGAATTAGTTCTAGTCATCAGCATATGATTTTTTTGGCATAATTGAACTAAATATCAGAAAACATGCCTACAGTAGCTTTATACTTGGTGCGTTACTGTCACTTGTATAGTATGCTTCGTTTCCGCGTAAATTATTGACAGGTAATTTTGTTTAGTAGAGAGAAAAGCTGTTTCGTATTATAGGATTTTTTATTTTCAAATACAACTTCTACTGCAAAATTACATCTGCTACGGAAGTGCCGTTATAGCACCGTAGGTGCAATATATCTCCAACCAGCTTAAGTTCCTTAATTTTAGCTAACTTGCATAGCTTGCACACATGTACGAAAAGCTGCGTCAGTTATGGAAAGCTGAGCTAAACTAAGTTTACTCAGATTTACTTGGACAATCCGTAGCATAGGTAACTTAACAGAACAGTTTAAATACCTACGTCGTAAGATTGAGTATGGACTCCTAGCTTTTCTCCTCTTCCGGTTGCCCCGCTATAGTCTATTCATTAATACGATGAACGAATTGACATTTCATATCAAGTACGGACAATAGGTAAATTTTCCACAAATTCTTGTTCGATTACATTTCCATCGAATTTTCTTCAAAAATTTCTGAGAGGTTCATCCTTATCATCAGCCCCTATTTCATCCTCATTAGAATGTAATTAATAATTAGGTATTATCATTTAACATTTACTGTATGTAATGTAAACTGTGTGACGCCCGTAATCCATAACAATTAACATCTACTATAAAACTGATCATCAGACGAATACACGAACATCTGTCGCGTCCACCTTCGATAAACGTTCCCGTCTGCTCCAGAAATTCCAGAACAAGTCGTCTTAGGACAAATGTGGTTATCAACGGTATCAATGGAATATATTTAAAGGAGATCTCTTTTGCATTGAACCAGACAAAATGCATTTCGTACTGCGGCATTGTCGGGCGTTGGGAGAAGTTTTGTTGTTTTGCTTCCATGTACCGTCGGTCAAGAATGTAGTCCACCAATATTGATTACAATTCCTGGGTCACTAAAACATCAATAAGATGGAGTTGCTACACTGTGATAAGTAAAAAATCAACTGAAATGTCTAATCTGCAATCATACGAAGAAAAGGCGTAACATTACATATTTTTTTAAAGGAATTCATTTTGTGTGTTTAAATACTAACTGACCTACAAAGACTTTTTAGGAAGAAAGAAAAGTTTTCTTATTTTTAAGGAACTTTTAAGTGTCGTTATTCTTTGTATTAATTCCGGAATTGTGACGTTTCTTCGATTGAAGGAGAGAGAGCTTGGTAGACCAGATTCTTGGCCGACTGTACCTATTTATTTCTTTTTTCATAGATCCCGAACACTCCCGGGGATGTGATTACGTCCTTTGTATTCGAAACATGTTTACTTCGCCTCGCATTTCCTTGTATTGTGCGCCTTTGACAAAAATCTTTTGCTGTTATTTGCCGTCCGGTTTTATCAAGTGACACTTATTTCGCTACAGTCCTAGATTCTCGTTTTTGTAAATAATCAAATAATTCCCTAAAAGGGTGGACGGATTTTGAGACTGATGTCTCTTCGGTCAATTTAGCTTTGCCTACTTTAGATCATAGAATTAGATTACTCGCGACGTATCGAACACAGACTACGTTGCGGAGGAATGATTGCGGTATAATATGCCCTAGCTCGGAACGTCTAAGAAAATAGTCACTTACAAATTGAATGGGTGATCATCCGTCCAATGACGGACATATTATTTAACCTTAGAGAGCGAATTCATTGATACACCTCGGAAACGGGGCTAGGTACGAGTGCTGCAGATACTCCTATATAACCTATTATAGTAAGTCAGATCACAGACGTCCACGGCTATAAACACGACGGCGCGCCTTAGGGCGCTTATACACGGTAAGAAAAAACAGCGGGTTTATACGAGAATTCGAGCCGTTTCTCAAGTATATGGTAAGAATTTTGTCGGAACTGGTCGGAAAATAATATCGTGTCTGGTGCAGCCACGAAAATCGTATAAAAATCATAGTTTGTACAATTCGCTGCTGATGCTCAAAGCGCTGCTGCCCGTCCTCTGGAGTTCCCTCGGTCGCCTCTTACGAACCCCACGACGGGAAAGGTTGGGCTGGGGTGGTGACACATGTTTTCTATTCGCCGTCACCATACGGCTAACGACGGCTATAAACGCCCTTAGTAAGGCCCTATGTCCAGAAGTAGTCATAAATATCTATTCCTGAGTAATTATCTCAAGTAATTGCAAGCACTCTTTCGGGCCTGAAGTCCTTGTCCAGTTTTAATGCAACACACAGGTCATCGTCACAGTCGTGAACCGAAGCGGAAATTAAAAGGAAGTGTGTGAAAATAGTTGATGACCCTGTTCTTGGTTCCTGTAGCAAGCTGCTTTAACAGCTGACAAAAATGTGACCTGATAATCATTACGACATTTTTTTCCGTGTTCTGAACCAAAATATCAATGAGTGTTTAAGTAAATTAGCAACAGTAATAAAAATAAGTTTTGTGCGATTTACCGGTTTTGTTTATTAATCTTTGATTGTTTTATTCTTTGTTTCATTTAGGGACTTAAATGATCCCAAAAACTATTAATACATTTTGCCGTGCGAGTTGTAACACTTAAACCCATACAACAGACGCCTCATCTCATCTGTAAAGCATTGTCAGCGGCGGAAATCAAACTCGCAATAATTGTAGATGCTTTACCCTGACCAATATATAAATAGCCCATTTTGGTCGCCAGTAAATATAAGTCCTCAATTCCAAAAGTGGTAATTCAAACAATTTGTTACGAGCACCACATTCTCATGGAACCTAATTTACAAGATGGAAAGTGGTCCTTTCTCAAACCAATCGTCCGATGGAAGGAGATCGTTTTTCACGTTTCTCCTAGATGCTGGCTGGAGCTCGAGGATGCTGCAAAGTCACGTCATGTGGCCATGCGTCTTCGGCGGCTTGCTACTTGAAATACGGGTGTTCGTGGAGGTGTCCAATAAATTTGCTCTCGAAATAACTAGCTTTTATGGTTCTTTATGAATTGTAAGAGGGCATGATGTAGGGATATTATTCTAGAGCAGCAGTGACCTAAAGGTCTTTTGAGTGTGTATCGGAATTTATTTCTGAGGTAACCTGCAGGTTTGTACTTTGAGTCTTCTTTAGTGTTGTGGGTAGTTATCAAAGGCATTTAGCATCATTGCCTTATCGAGTGGCGGGGTGTCCATGTTGAAATATTATATTAGTTTATGTAGATGTTTGTGTATTAAGGTACCGCGAGGGCAAGTCGAAAATACCCTTTTAAGTCGGAGCTAAGATACTACTGTGTTTATTTCAGGTAGGGTCGCCCAAGGACGAAACAAAAAATCAGCTTCTTCATGTATAAATAACACAATCAGCTGACCGATATTGTATGGGAATAATATTTTTTGACACCTACTGACAAGAATAAGAAATAGGGTTCAAAATTCGTCCAGCAGTTGACGTCAGTGGGCTGACATGATGATGATGATGATATGGATGAACTCTATGAATTCTCTCCCAACATTAGTTAATGGTGGTAACAAATTGGTTTATCTATGTAAAAACGACGCAAAAAATGCAAAACATACAGCATAATAATTCAGGTGTTGAATAAGGAAACAATGTAAGCACCAGATTAAGAAAATACCAAAGTGATTTAATAAATAATTCAGAATTCGATGAACCAATTTGTTCCTATTCACCCGGCAGTTTAGATTCACCCAATTTTACGGAACTGTTGATGACCTGTTTAAATCACTGTATAGATAATATGACGTACATGTAAATTCAACACCATTTATATTCCGCTCGCTGTTAACAGTCCATTTTGACATGTGTTCTGAGGTGACTAATAGGGATGTTTGTTTACATATTAGCTCACAAATAATCGATTTTGTCTCATTCGATTTTGTGTGTTCGTCGATGTGTATTCAGTGAATATTACCGATTTACCTATTATTTCTGCCATATTATATAAGTTACGACTCACTAACGATTAAATTCTGAGAAACGATCTACCTCTTCTTTATCGAACAATGACTGACCTATAAAAATATCTAAAGATTCACTTAGATTCATCGATTAAAAAAAGCAGCACGTCACTAATATTGAGTGACAAAAAACATAGAAGAAACAGAACGTCAAAACCTTGAGAGTCGTACATTTTTAGTCCGTTATTTCCGTTCTACATCTTTTGTTGATAATTTCAGTGGTGTTATAATTGTGTCAAATGGGCTTCTTCCAGTGCGCGGAATATATTAAGGAAACTTATAACCATTTGTAAAATACAAGGCATAATATTATAATAATATGAATATCGGCTTTATGGTTATCGTGGCACTAATTCCTGTATTTCGATATATTACTCAGTAGCTACTTAACTGTCGCATGAGTAGCAGTTTGTCTCTTTTACACAATGACGATTAGAGCAGAGCAGACGTCAGGTAGGTTGAAGCACCTTGACGAGGGGTCCGTGATTGAGTACCTAACGTTTCAGAATACGGACCGCCATTTAGGCGTTATGAACTCGAGTAATTGTTGCGTATTTTGCTTGGATTTACGTGATGTGGTAAACTTTAAAAATGATGTTCCAAACGGAACATTCCTAGATAAAAAGTACCTATTGGTCGATTTCTTTTCAGAATAAAATGGGTTCAGGCTTACACTTAAAGCACACTCAATAAAGATTTCGCGACTTCTATGTATTTTATTTATAAAAGAATTCTGAATCGTTATATTTATGAGCGTATATGGTCCAGTTGGTCGGATACTTGACTTTAAATTGGGAGGTCGTGAGTTTGAGGCCGGCTACTGGACGTGTACCAATGGGTCTTTTTCAGAGGCTGTGTACGCAACGTTTGTACGGTGAACATCGTGATGAAACCCGCACACAACAAGGTGTGTGAACCCTATATGCGGCGATGACCTCCTTTCAAGTTGGGTTAAATACACTCGGTGAACAGTGGATATTTGCTTAGCAAATGTCTCAAAAAAAATATATTAAAAAATCACAGAAAATAATTTCTAAGCAGTCATGTACCTAATGTGAAAAATATAAATGGGACTCTTTTTCAAAGTCTATGTACGCAACGCAATGCTCGTACGGTGAAGGACCCGCACATCACAAGGTGTGTGAACCTTATAACGGCGATGGGCTCAGCCCCTGTCAAGTTGGGTTAAATACGCTTGGTGAACCGTGGGCACTTGCTTAGCAAGTACCTCTGGCTACCCCGCTTTGGAATTAAAAGGCGTGAAGTGAAGTGTATAATATGAAACCTTTATGTTTCTAACTAACGTGTGAGTAGGTACTATAACTATGCTTCATATCAATTATGGGATCTCTTTTCGACACATCTGATTGATACATCGTGAGGAAACCAGCCTAGCATTAAGGTGTTTTTATACGGATCGTATAACGGCGACGAGACCACCGACCCACATTACGTAGAGCGTGAAATAGGCTTTGCTGAAATGTTAGCATTAGCTTAGCGAGTGCCTCTTCCCCGCTGTGGGATTAAAACTGTCACGAGTGTATTTTTACTACCGATTTCGTAATAAAAATGTCCTTCCACGCCGGAAGAGTCGTTAAATACGAGACCCGCCCCTAAGTCTCGCAAATCGTGTTTGTCCAAAGTTCTTAAAAGAAACGATTTCCCGCTATTTTCTTCAGCAGATTGGCATCCGTAAATTATTCCAGTCCGTACGACCATTCTTACTTTTATTATGGCTATACGTCAAGCTGTGCGGTCGCCTGCGGGATACCATTTGACCTCTGTTTTATTTTCGGCGCGAAAGTTGTATTTTTCACATGGCTTTTGTTATAATGAACGAAGTTTATATGTACTTATCTCGAAAAGTCGGCCAGTACGTAATACGAAATAAGCGTATTAAATTAATCTCTGACATACCCTTTGTATCTTTCTCTATGGTACCTACAGGTGTAGTAACTTCTTAAATCCATACTTCCATACTACGTACGTCTGTCTTTCTCGCTTCCACGCCAAAAAGAGCTGATTTAAATGAAATTTGGTACACAGATAGTTTAGAGCCTGCTACTTTTCATTCCAATCCTGTAGGACGTGTCACTAAATAAGGGATGTAATGGTTTGAATGAAATATTGAAATTATGCGAATGAAATCGCGGGGCGTCCACTAGTGTTTATTATTTGCAAATCCAAGTTCCTGATTTTATAGAAAAGCAAAGATAATTGTTTCAGTTAAATGTTTTGCTTTTCGTATAGTCTAGGAAGTGCCTATTCAAAACGAACAGTGTATTATATAAATGACAATATTATCAATAACGTTCAATTCCATTCATATTAATCACAATGCATTTTAGTGCATCGCCCGCGCTGCAAGCTTAATATTAAATGCAAATGTATGCACACGACTCTATTAAACCTAGGTATTAATTATTACGTAGGTACTTTTTTGCAATGTCGATTGTCATGAAAATACATGCTGATTTCATCGTATGTGAAATGGATGCTATTGTCTTAAATTCTATGTAAGTGCTGGTTACTCAAAACAATAATTGATATTACGTCCCGGCCACTGGCAAGGCAAATTCGATTTATTTTACTATCCTTGTGACTGACTGTGCATGCCCCAATGTAGATTGTGCCTTTATACATATATTTTCAAAAAAATATTAATGATTGTATGAATATACTGTTTATTGCACCCTGTACATTATAAATGTCAAACTAAAGTAGTAAAGATCTGTAGTCTCTGCCTACCCCTCTGGGAGACAGGCGGGAAGTGTATGTATGTATGTATGTAGAATAGAAAAACTGCAAAAAACGACCTTACCGCTCATAGCGACTTTTCCAGGCAACCTTATTTAGGGATTAAAAGAACTTAATAGATAATGTGGCTGGCATTAATAATAATAATTATCATATAACTTATAGCTAAGTTATAACAATATATACTTAAAACTTAGAATTTAAATAAAAGAGTCAACGTAATTACTAAGTAGTCCAACTTTTATCATATAAAAAGATATAATCAATAGAAAAATCAAATAACCTAGTTGCTAACATAATATAGGTACACTTTAAGGAAAAATCATCAGACTTCAATCAGTGAAAGTAGACAGATTTGCGTTATTCTCATGGATGCCATTGTCGAAACTGAAACATATTTAAATTGGAATGAAGGCATACCAACTTCATAAAAAAAAGCATCCAAGTAGGTCCATCCTGTCAAAAGTTGCGAGGTAACAAACATAAAAAATGGCGTCGCATTGAGGACGTCGTCTTTTATTTGAAGTCGGTTAAAAATAATAAAGTCATGGATAATTGAATAGTTAGATCGCTACTTTTATCTTCAAAGTTTACTGAATACACGGAAACGTATTCAAATAGAACCCATCTAACATTGAGTGCTATGTAAATTGATAGTATCTTTTTGTATCGAACAAGGTTACAGCCGCTCTCTCGTATTGGGATACTAAAAGAAAATCGCTTTAGGAAATACTCTAGAAGGTATTCGGGGATCATAAATGCAAAAACGTATTCATACCCAGATTTGTTCAAAAAGAATCGAAGGATAAGAACTACCCGTGTAAAAAAATGGCTTCACATCCTGTGCGTTTAGTTAAAACATGAATAAAATGTTTTTTTGTAACATGACAAGGTATTAATGAACCCTATAATGATATAACTTAATGAAGTTCATGTGATTTTGAACCAAGGGTGTGTACATTTTCGGGATGTATATAAATGGGATATTAAAAAAATTACATAATAAAAATCGTCGTCTACTACTCGTCGTCTGGAACTACAAAAGAATCTGATCTACACAGATGTAGCGGTTTCAATAAAAAATCCTGTCATTAACTATTTTCTATGTCAAAATATTAGGCCAAGAAAATATTAGCCAGTGGCGTGCATACCATATAGGCAAAAAGACACTGCCTACCTTAGTATTTTAGCTACCTACCCGACCTAACAATAGAGTTATTGCTTGATTTTTTTGAGGCTAACAAAGTCCTGTGTTTTGTAGGTGACTATGTATACTAATATTTCGTAAAGTAAAGTAAAACCTATACAATACTTGAAGGTTCCTGCCTACCTTGTCGTAAAAGCCAGAGCACGCCACTGATACCAACCATCTGAATCAGACTAGTCAACTGCGTTTTTATTTACAGAAATAAACATATTCACTTCCGGCCTTTTAATCCCAAAGCGGGTTAACAGAGGCAGTCGCTAAGTAAATGCCCACGGTTCATCAAGCGTATTTAATCCAACGTATTTAATTTCATTATATTTTAATACCATAAATACGATAAGAATCTTTTGTGCCTTAAAAAAATAGATATTTTGTTATGCAATTGAGACCTGGATCTTTTATCAGTTGGCTCAAAGCGTTAGGAAAGCGTCTTAGTAGTAAGACTCCGAGTCAATGAAAAACAAAATGGATTCACTGATTTGGAACCATCTATCTTATAGAACGGAAACAACTTTCCCATCGTGGAAGGTATATGTTTTGCCCTTCTTTCATCGAAAAAGTACTAAACGCGTTTAAGACTTTTGTGAAAATTTGAATTAAAACAATGGAAGTTTTTATATTTTGTTATCACGTCGACAGGCGGAGTGTGTCCACGCAAGTGTTAATGGTAGGGGTACCATAAAATGCGCTGTCACTTATACAGGTCTACTGGAACTAGTAACTCAATATTTGACATAGGTATAATAGACAAGTTGAGCTTAGTATATCTTCGTTATACATAGCTATTTCGCCGTTATAATCAAGGCTTTAGAATTTATTGAACGGGTAGGTAAGTAGATAAAACGTGAGTAGTGTTCTAAATAAGACGAATAATTTCGTGATGACGGTGACAGTCGGCTCGGGATTCCAAGAGAGTTTTCGCTTTTTGAACCGTGGACGTATTTGAATTACCTTGTTACTAAGGTCAATTTAAGATGGTTTTGTCTAACTGTGAGATTCCGCGGTATTGTGAGCCACAGACATCGGAATCTTTATGTAGGGCGCCCCTACTACGTCAGAGTATTTTTGCTACGCTCTTACGGTGAAGGAAAATATCGTGCAGAAACCAAAAAGATCGGGAACCCTACATCGGCATTGGGAGGTTTTTGACATCTGTCAAAATTTAGTTCCGTGAATTCCACTAGGTGGAGCTGTAATATAAACATAATCAAAGCGTCGCAGAGCCATAACAATCAAAATTGATAACTGAGACTCAAGAAATAAAAGACCGAAACCAGTCAGTCAATAGTTGATTTTCTGTCACTACTAAATTACATTTTGTGAATAACTCTGGCTTAACAAAAATTCTTAATCCACATTCATAGTTATCTGTAATCTGCTCATGTCAGATTAATGCAATCTGGTGGCGGTGTTTGGTAGTATTTTTTTAAATAATACTGTCGGGAAAACCCCCCATTGTGTCACAACCTTGTGTTGAATACGTGTTGAAATAAGGTTATTTAATTTGGTCTTATCAAATGTCCTTCTCTACCACGTTTTTGGTCAATTATTTGGAACGATTTAGGATAAAATAACAATTAACAATAAAAATAACATGTTATATTATTAATTGTCTTTAATAAAGTCCTGATTTCCTTGCTCTGTGGTGCGGTCATATCATTTTTCCGAGTGCGGGCGGGGTTTAATTAAACTGCTGAGCGAATGCAGTATCTTTGCCCGGCTTTTCGACCTGTGAGCCTATTGTGCTACTTTATATCTCTCGAGCTTCGACGGCGACTACTCTGGAATCTAATTTGCAATCTTTTTTAATACCTTTTGAACCTTCTTTCAGAGAACTAAGACTGTTGCAGAGTGTTCTGTGTGACAAAATAACTACACCATTATGAAAAGCACAACACTTGTTACTAAAACTACTCTGCTCTGATTAATTTGTTATGAAAATTCCATTAATAATATTTCGAATCGAATTCCGAAATGATTCTTTATGCATTAAATGTATCGCCCTTTAACTTGCGCAGAACATTATGGAAAATGCAGATCGAGTATCTGCTTCAATTCAGTCTTCGATTGAGCTTACTGTAGGTCCAGATCCAAATTAATAAAAGTGGAAAATACATGGCCACGTTGTTACCTATTTTTTTAAAAATCTTTTTGAATGTACAGTTTATCAAGAACTTAAGAAACTGGGATTAGATTCAGAACGAGAAGAGACAGAAGACTTGCCAATTCAACGACAGTATACCATGAAGATGGAATGAAATGTACCTGCTAAGCACTGTTGACGTTCAATGACGCAGACGTTGAGTGGTTTGTGTTTGTCTTGCTTGCTATGAGCTGAAGACTCAAACTTTCAACAACTAGATTTTTAATTTTATTTTAGAACTCCAAGACGTCTAAGACTTGTAGTGATGTAAACTTAAACAAACCTAGAAATATAACCCTATTAACTTAACCTGAGACGAAACTGAGCTTTACTAATGTGCTCTGAAACTTGCACTAAAAAGCTTACCTACCCCCTACAGTGTTTTAAAACTGATGATATTAGTTTTGTGTGCTGAAACAGTAACTCTTTGAGATAAGTTGGGGATTCTCAATAAACCAGTGAACGCCTCAGCCGCCGTACTCCACGAGTCTGCTCGTGAGTCGCAACCGACCGTGCCGAAACGTAAAAAAAATCAAAGGTCACAAAGCGTCAAGTAGAAGTTTTCATTTAATAAAACAACGGCAACTGAAACATTATTTTGATTACTTCGATTATTATAAAGTAAAAAGATGATTTTAAAAAACCACTGTTCGATTTTCGAATATTCCTCCGCATTTTTAAAATCCAATTCATATATTTTTGTCACATTGAAATGGATCTGCATCGAGAACATTTTCATGCTGTGATTTTTTACGATTTCAAATGTGGTTAAAATCTGGTGATTCATTTGATCGACTTCGAATTGTTTTTTTATGACGAAGGACTTTCAAAAGCAATTATTTACCGCTGATGGTGTAGCGAATTCAGACGTTGTCATCTTATTTTGGGGGATGTTTGGCTAAGCCTTTGCTCAGCAGTGGAATATCATAATAGACTAAGGATTAGATGTACCCGGTAAAAATATTGGAATACCTGTTTCTAAAAACCTAACTATATGCATTAGAGTAACGGACCCCCGGGCCTAGGTTAATTAAATTACCTTCATATTTTATGCACCCTGCAGTTTTGAGAGAAACAACAGCAAGCGTTATTTACTATACCGCGGACTCGCTATACTATATCGCTTTAAGCTCCGAAGCTTTGTTCATAACTTCTGCTGGAAATGTTCCGATGTGGAAAAACATTGTTAAAAATTTGCATAAAATCTGATCTATTCCATTTTCATAACGAATTTATTGAGAGGTTTTGTTTGGGTATTTTCGTCGATTGTCTAAAGATTACCTACATTTATTGGTAGCGAAATTGTCTGTTGCTGTAATATGATTTAATATACCTACATCTGCTGTCTATTTTAAATTAGTTGCTACAGGAGTTTCATTGCATGATTTTCATTTTATAATATTATAGAACTTCATTTATAAAACTTCAATAAATTATGTATTTTTGAATGCAGTAACACAACAGTTTCTTTTAGGCAACTAGCTCAATATAGCTGGATATTTATATATGTTACAAAAATATATTGTGTGACCAGGAATTTTTGCTCATTGTATTTCCAATCCCGCAATGTATACCAAAGTGTCACTGTGTTTGGCACTTTACTGTCATGTTTATGAAATGAGGCCCTGGAAGACATCACGACATGGCGGTCCACTCTACTTTATATTCTAAAGTTTATGCGTGTACCTATCGTAGTCCTAATGTGTAAATAATTTAGAAAAAAGGCTTTGCTTCGAACATAAAGTGTCGAAACTTTATGTCTTCCCAATAAAGTTTTCTCTTGTAACAGGTACGAAATATGACCCATAAACTACTATTATGAACTAACTTTACTACCGTAATAATACTAAATTCGGTATCGATTGTCGCAACTAAAAATGAAAGGTCCAACGGAGGGCGTGTACTCGGGAATACAACGAAAAAAAAATTGGCCCTAGTTTATGAAACGTTGTCCAGACATTCAGAGGTCAGGATGTGAAAGTACATGAGCCATTTATCTGCACAAACCATTACGTGGACACAAGGCAACAAACTCTCGAAAATAATGGGCAATAAAATTCGTGAAGCTTTCAGAAAAATTTCAGCGTGAGCCGACCATTGGAGTGTATATTTGCAGAACCTTTGTGAAACTTCCAAGAAGAAAAAATACGGCAGTCGTATTTTAAACATTTTGTCTTTGTCGATGTATTATTTACTATGTACTAGTGGATATCTCACGATTTCATTCGTATATTTTCAGTATTTCAAACAAACTATAACACCCTCAACTTAGTTACCCGTCCCAACAGGATAAGGATAAAAGTAGTATCTATACTGCGTGTAAAAGGACCCCGAGCAATGGTCTTAGAAACGTTATCCACGAGCCCAACAACGTTTCTAAGACCATTGCTTGGGGTCCTTCTACACTCTGTATACCAAATTTTATTTAAACCTGTTCAGTAGTTAGTAGTAGCGAGACAGAAAGACAGAGTTATTTTCGCATATTAGATAAATAATATATAAAATTTCCATGTCACAATGTACCTTGTTTTATTGTATTTAATATGTAATGTATTTATTTACCGTACTCCTCCGAAACGGCTTTACCGATATTTACCAAATTTTATATACGCATTCAGTAGGTCTGAGAAACGGCTACTATCTATTTTTTATGCATCTACCTATTGTATTTCTCACAATACACGGGGTACAAAGGCAACTTATTGTGGCAAAACAAATGTTTGCTGGCACAGCTAGTATTAGTATATTATATTTTACTGTATAGTATGCTTTGTACGATGATGCGATAATTTGTAAGGTTATAATTTATTAGGCGTTGCGTGTTTGCAGACGACTAGCTTGGCAGGCGGGTTGGCGATCGGAGTGGTGTCGTGGTTTAACTCACGGAAAACGCGGCTGCCCGTTCTCTGGAGAACTCCCTCGATTGCCTCTTATGACTCCTCTCCCCACAGGAGAAGTTGGGCTGGGATGGTGTCACATGGCGAATGGGCTGGGATGGTGCTATGGCGAATAGAACATAACATGTGTTTTCATCATCATTCATCATTTTTCTTGGAAAAATAACTAACAAGCACATTCATATATCATATCTCTATCAAAGAGAGTGTCTGGTGGTATGTACGATTATTAGACAATAAACTTAGAACTGTATACATATTATGTATAAGTAAGTTTACTAACACTGCTGTCATATAAAGAAAGGCGTAACATTACATTTGTTTTCAAGGGAATATGTGCTTTATTACTTCGGATTAGTCTTGTTATAAAGCATATATTCCCATGAAGAGGAAAGTCAAGCTACACCCTTTCTTCGTATGACGGCAGAACTTTCTACCATCATGTTTGAGCTACAATTTATCTAATGTATTAAGTTGTCATGTCACGGTGTTTGTTACCATACTACACCGAAATGTCTTAACCGATTTTTTTTAAATTCATTGCTTGTAGATATATATCGGTTATGTTGGAGAGTTGGTCAACATCTCTATTTTTCATACCCATTTTCATACACAGCAGAATTTATTCCAATACACTGTGCACAAAGGCGACCTCAAAATACGAAAGGGAAAATCTACCAATAATCTTGGCAAGATATTGCATGATAAATGTGAACCCAGTCAACTAGTTCTCTTCCAACAAAAGTGATTTTTGATGAAATATTAAAACAGTCAACCGTGCTACGTGACTGTACCGCACAGCGGATAGAACAAAGCCACTTCCTGTCCGACGTGGACTTGCGATGCATCAGATCGGAAGAGCTCGGAAATAAATCTCAAATGAAAACAGGAGTCGATGGTTTTGCCCGTGCAGAGACATTGCCTTTTTGGATCGTCCAATGAAAACAACAAAACCGTTCGCTATTTCGATTTCGGATTGCGAGCGATATGGACCTCTAAAATGATTTCTTTTGCAACGACCGAATGCACTTCAGTGATTTTTAATTTTTAGATACGTAGGTCAATTTATCATTTGTTTTCTACCAATTTATGAATAAATTTCCGATTTTTCATAGGAGTAAAGTTTTTTAAGTTTTGTTCAATCGTAAAATAACTGCTGTATAATGTGTATGACTAGAAGAACCTACTTGATCGACTTGAAACGATTTGACTATAGGTTTATTTTTTATTTGAGTTTAGATGCATTTTCATCAACGTGGAAATGGTGAATTAGAAAGTAAATACTTGTAAAAGACTGTATGACATGAATTACGATAATTGAGTGGCAGCAGTCTATCAGAAAATTGACATTAAGTAGCAATATTTTGTATGTATTGCCAAGGAGCGAAACACTTCGGATTTTTAAAATGGCTGGATTATCATTATTTTAAATAATAGCATATCCAATTACAAGGGAAATAAAGAAAAGGGCGGTTTCTAAAATCACTGCAAGTGCGTCAATTCAAAAATATACGTCTAGACTTTTTATAACCCTCTTTTTAATGGAAATGATATCGGTGCCAAAGTGACAGATTTTTTTATTAAAAAACCTTTAATATGTATAATGAGTTGGATGATTCGCGCTTTTTTCATACAACGTTAAACCCAAACAACTTTTCCCAAAAAAATAATTACACGTCCTCATTCAATTCAATTCAATTCAATTCAATTCGTTTATTGCACTCATTCAAACTTATCGACTTGGTTTCAAGGACTAATGACCTTCTCCAGTTTCGCCAACGCTTTTGATTTAACGTTTTATGTTATACTATGGACGACTGCTCGAAATTGTAGTAAGGGGATAAAGGAAGCCTTTGCCCTGCAGTGGGATTCTGTGGGCTAATACTACTACATATTATTTTAGTAATTTTATGATTGATGGAGTGAAAAACAATATACAGCGATTATAACCCTTAAGTCACACTTATAACTTTGGTTTATGGAAACATCTGCGTAAATTATAACTGCAGTATTCGAGAGCGTCTGTGGTCCAGTTGGTCGAATACTTGACTTGTAACCGGGAGGTTCCGGGTTCGAGTCCGGCTACTGTA
Source organism: Conopomorpha cramerella (assembly GCA_012932125.1). Lineage (NCBI taxonomy): Eukaryota > Metazoa > Arthropoda > Insecta > Lepidoptera > Gracillariidae > Conopomorpha > Conopomorpha cramerella. The sequence continues at coordinate 17,996 of SJJU01072786.1, read as the reverse complement.
CGTGTACCAATGGGCCTCTTTTTCAGAGCCTATGTACGCAACGCAACGCTCGTACGGTGAAGGACAACATCGTGATGAAACCCGCACACCACAAGGTGTTTGAAACCTATAACGGCGATGTGCTCACCACCTGTCACGTTGGGTTAAATACGCTTGGTGAACCGTAGGTACTTGGTAAGCAAGTGCCTCTGCCTACCCCTCTTTGGGATTAAAGGCGTGAAGTGTATTTATTTAATTTTTTTTTTATTCGCAAAAAGGTAAAACCGTACATCTAGAAACATCAACACAGTAAAATTTTGTTATTATATTGCACACGCTTGTAGCATGTTCAAGTAATCTCTGAAAGCTACAACGATATTGGCAAACTTTATGTAGTAATAACCTCCTCTGTGTGTGAAATTAACAAACTTAGTATATCGCCATCCTTTTCAGCTGTGAACTTGGTGTTGCGGTGCTTGTGCCGAAATGCATATAAATTCCCCTATGAAACTGCTTAAACTTCGGTTAGCTACGGCCTCTGATAAAGTCCCGGAACCCAATTTGCAATGTTTACTAACTAGTTTTACTATTAATAGGGAAATGGGACGATAATTAATAATCCCATTTAAGCTTACCTGTTAAGTACATGTTAAGTGCAAAATTGTTGCCCCAAGAATCAATAGTTACATCATCATCATCATCATCAGCTCATCTTGTATGTTACATAAGTAATGTATAATAAGGCGGACAGAAGACAGGAGACCTTTGGGCACGTTATACGTCCTAGATGGGTCTGTTCGGTGTTTGCCCCCTTCCTGCATTTGCCCACTAAGTGTAAACCTCGTGTAATTTGTAGAGATGAGCCCTCTTTTAGAAAATTTGTTCATCCTCCGGAGATTGCCCCACTTTTTTGTGTGAAAAATTGAGCCAAAGGTTTTTTTTCATTCTTTTTTTTTCAATTTCTTCTATCTACAGTTAGAACCTTCATATATAAGAAAATTTGTAAAATTAGTTTATTTTTTTTTACATATAGATGTTAAAAAGGGGGCAAACTCCGAAAGGGGCAAAGTACGATATTATATTAAAGATTTCCTAATAGAGAACTAATCTCTACAAATAACATGGAGTTCACACTTAGTAGGCAAAATCAGAAAGGGGGCAAGCACCGAACATACCTCTTGGTAACAGTGAGCCTATCAGTTTGGGTTTGCATGATAAGCACAGCGTATAGATCACGCCGGTTACCCCAGAACGTGAAAAGCCACGCTACATAAATTCCACAATACTGTACCCCGGATATCATTTTAGGTCGTCTTTGTGCCATGTATTTGAAGAAATACATCTGGTAGGTATCCTTTTAAATCCCAGAGTATCACGGGACACGATATTGATGAGTGGATATTACTACTTTATTGCATTGGTAAGAGTAATTACATACAAGGTCGACTAAATATCCGTTATTTTACTTCCTGTAAGCAATTCTCAAAGAAGTAATAAACTTTTAATTTTTACAAAAACCTCTATTCTGTTTCTAAACAGTCGTCATTGTCATTATTTATTTACATATTATATTTAGTGCACAAGAAAAGATTAAACTTTTAACACTCTACCAAAGTAGTTACAAAATCACGTCTCTCAGAACCCTGCTACGTATATAGATCTAATCATCTAATACCCTATTATAGAAACTGCAAAGCTACCTAAAGCCGTCACCAAATTGTGCTATGTGAAAACAAATAATGGTAGAACTCTAACGCCTGTTCAAATCGAAAGAAGGTTCAATCTGTCAATAGCCGCCATCTTGTTCCGTGGGTGTGAACAACGAACGGAGTACAAAAGCACAACAACGAGTAGACAATAAAACCTAACCGAGGCAACAAACTGACTCAACCTGATGAACTGCACGGTAGCAAGAATCTGTTTACAGAAACGACGTTACCGAAAGCGAGGCATGGCCCGAGTGCAGTGGCTTGCATTTATTCCGTCTATTTCCCTATGCTCGGTGTAGGGCTTATTACGTTTACATGTATCTCAATCGGATTTGTAGATGTAAATCCTATCTTGTCGTGTCTGAATGCTAAATATTTAATGTGATTTATTGCTACTCCTTAATTTATTCCTTCCTTGCTTTTAATTGGTTAAATAGTCCCCGGAAGTTAGGTAGCATTTTGGCGGCAATTGATTTTAGTGGTGGGGTAATCATAATAATAAAATTATACTTCTAACGAAAAGTGTCAAGTGTGTAAGTCTAAAAATTCGGGATATGTGACGATAAAAAATATAGACAAATAAATAAAGAGATAAAAATGAAATAAATTGTCAAGAAATTTTTTTCAAAATTTCCACATTATGAACTTTTTGCCAGATACGTCGGTAGAAGATGAAAGATCATTTTCTTGCCTCAAGTGAATATTTTCGAGTAGGAGACAAAGCCTTACGGCCTTATAGAACGTAACGTATTTACTACAAGTGTTATGTGCTGAACCAATGTCGATGAGTTTTGTCGTATTTTGTGTCATATTTATCTATTAACTTAGCCTTTTTAATTCTTAATTTGTTAAGTAAATAAAACATGAAAATTATTTGTACTGTGAATTACACCGAAAACACCAAAATACTACATATATAACGGGGTTGGATGATGATATACAGTATTTTACATTAACACAAGTCTCAAGTTTACTGTGTAAACGATTTAGCCAAGCGCGATCAAACGATCCTACCACTGTCAACTTGGTTAAGTTTGGATTTTTATTTCAGGACAAAGAGTAAAATGTGACAAATCGGATAAGACCATTTAAAAAATGTGGAATAGAACATCATCACTGTAGCATTTCAGTATCATACGTTATCGAAAACGATGAAGATGAGTCGCTTAAAATCTTAATAATACTCCCCGGGGCCGTCGTCGCGGGCGAAATCGGATCCTACGTTAGTGGAGTTTTTAGTCTGAATACTTTCGGAAATTGAAGTTTGTTTACGCATTCGAAATAGGAATTGACGAGTAAACTGCACCCATGAACCGAGACCTGGTGAAAGGAGATTACTTGAACGGTCCAATTTTGAGTTTTTATTTGCTCTGCTGTGGAAAAATCTTTTGACCAAAGTCACGGCTGTTTATGTTTAAAACACATGCAGTATGTACTGTACATCAGATTCTTTGCTGTACAGTCGCGAACAGATAATCATAGTATGGTAGCGGTCACAGTACTCATATATACTTCAGAGCAATGAAATCGACTGTACGACTGTATACGACTGGTTGCAGTAATAAAAAATCGAGTCGATTTCATTGCTCTCGAGTAAATTTCGGATTAGCATTAACACGTTGACGGCACCTACCGTACATGTGTTTAGGCTGTGAAAATCGACACTAGGACTCGGGAAATAAGTAACTAGGTATAAAATCATAAGTAGCCATCAAAATCACAATAGTCAGTCATTTAAAAACATTTTTTTACTGTCGTATCACATCAAATTCTAATCTATGACCATGCGAACCTACACATACATTTTTTTTAAACGCATTGAACAAGCGTTTGACCACCATCCTGCCTGATGTTAAGCAGCGATGTGGTCTACGATGGAGCACACTTGTTCATTAGGTACCTATTTACCCGCGACTTGAAGACCTTCGGGCTGTACTACGCAGAAAACACAGACTCCGGCAAGTCATTCTACATCCTGGCGGTTCGCACTATGAAAGTAGACGCAAACCGTTTGGTTCGCGTAAATGGTAAATCTACCTGATATGGATGACGTTTTGCCGTTCTCCTTGTTTTCCTATAGTAAAGTGTCAAATATCGAGCAAATTTTTTGGGATACCCGACCGTAAATCTCACTGGTTACCTATCGATCTCAACTTGTATTAGGAAGTTGTGGGCTGTATACTAATCGTATACCATAAGATAATTTTTTTAGAGACTTTATACGAACTGTACGCAATGCTCTTATTCGAAAGATCATCGTGCAGAAACATACCAAAAGCCCCGTAGATCTTACAGAGTCGATAGGATCAAAACCTATGAATTTAGGTTCCTGTCATCATTATGAAGTATTTGTCACGAATCTTCTATCAGATAAAGTTTTATCAAAATGATGAAAATAAATTATATAATATCTGAAAGTAGTAATATTGAATACAAGATAACGTTAGTTTATGATTTACGTTTTCGCTATTTGATAGTCTTTAAAACAGTTTCTTTTACTCAGCTAGCTCTCAGATAGTGTAATATTTAGATGTGACACAATTAAATTAAATTTAATTACCTACGTGTGATTAGGAATATTATCCTGCCCAAGTTTGTTGTAAGTTCTTAAGTATTTAAAAATAACACTAAGTATTATCTTCCACGTCTGGAGTATACCTAAATGGTGCTCATTTTCTGAAACAAATGGAAGTAAAGAATTATATTTCACAACAAAATCAGTTTCTCTGGTAGTCAGCACTCATCGGATTTCAGATTGCTGTGTTTTTATTTTTTGTTATTTTTTTTTTTCAAAGCCATAATGAACTCGGAAAACTGCGATTCGGAACAAACGAAACACGGAACGGAAACTAGGAATTCTCTTGTGACAGTTAATTTCGAACCACACCGCTGCCGCTGCCGTGTTCGTTTTGCTCGAAAATGAACTAGTAGGTAGGTTTGTGAAATTAAATTTCGCGAAAAGCTTTGTGCCTCGCAATGTTTTCCAGTTCTTGAGTAAGGAAATACTTAATACGATATGCACGAATTTTAATTTCTCCAATTTATTTTTTCCAAATAAACAATAACTGTCGAAAAATAGAAACAGAACAATGCTACTTAAGAATCGTTCCTGTAAGAATAAATTTTATAAGTCATTATCATCATCAGCCACAAGACACCTACTGCTGGACGAGAGCCTCCCCCAACAATTTCCATGATCATTTGGGAGGAAATGCCAAAAATCACCACGCTTGGCAGGCGGGTTGGCTATCGCAGAGGTATTGTTGTTAAACTGACAGAGAATGCTGCTGCCCGTCCTCTGGAGAGTTGTCGCGGTAGCCTCATACGACTTCCACGACGGGAAAAGCTGGGCTAAGGTGGTGACACATGTATTCTATTCGCCGCCACCACACGGCAATTTTTTTTTGTGTTGCCCATATAATGTGGATGGAAAGGACGTGGCATCAACATCAATGGCGAACACATCTCTCACTTGCGATTTGCAGACGACATCGTCATCATCGCAGAAACGCTGCAGGACCTTCAACTGATGCTGAATGACCTAGCTGATTCTTCTCTACGGATCGGCCTACGGATGAACTTGGATAAAACCACGGTCATGTTCAATGAACATGTTCTACCGGAACCGATTTCAGTACACGGCACCGTTCTCGAAGTTGTTCAAAAATATGCATACCTTGGGCAGACATTGCAGTTGGGTAGAAACAACTTCGAGGACGAAGTAAACAGAAGAATTCAGCTGGGTTGGGCAGCATTTGGGAAGTTACGTCGAGTCTTAACATCAGCGATCCCACAGTGCCTGAAGACAAAAGTCTTTAATCAGTGTGTCCTACCTGTAATGACATACGGAGCTGAGACGTGGACACTGACGGCACGGCTGGTCCACAAGCTCAAAGGCGCACAGCGTGCTATGGAAAGGGCTATGCTCGGCGTTTCTCTGAAGGATCGAATCAGAAATGAAGTGATCGACAGAGAACCAAAGTCATCGACATAGCTCATCGTTTTAGCAAGCTGAAGTGGCAGTGGGCCGGCCATATTTGCCGTAGAACCGATGACCGTTGGGGAAAACGATTTCTCGAGTGGAGACCGCGTCTCGGCAAACGGAGTGTAGGACGCCATCAGGCAAGGTGGACTGATGATATACGCAAGATGGCTGGCAGAAGCTGGATGCGAGAAGCCGAAAAGAGGAAGGTTTATATTCTGTATGCATAAAAATAATAATAGCAGAGAATGTTAATTGACAAAGAAACGTTTGCCAAATCATGTTTGCTGTACTTACTACTGTGCCCACTGGTCGGGCACTTAGACTTCACAAGGTTGCAGGGTTCGAAACCCGGCTGAATTAGGCGTGTGCCAATGGGTCTTTTTTTCAGAGCCTATGTACGTTACGCAACGCTCAATACTACACCATACATTGAGATGAAACTGCGAGATGAAACCGCAAGGTTTGTGAACCCTATAATAGCGATGGCACCACTAAACGCTTGGTGAACCATGGACATTTGCATTTACAGGTTTGAAGTAGATTTTTTCGTCTATGTACGTATGTATAGGTGTAACAGGTTGTTTGATTTGACCACAAGGCCGAAGCTCTCGGCTCTGAAGTACAACCGATAGAAGACCATCAGTCTTCTATCGGTTGTACTTCAGAGAATGTGCGACAGAGTTACATAGCCTAATACCCTCGTCGCGTTTTTACAATAAGACAACCAAGAGAACGGCAAAACGTCATCCATACCAGGTGGATATACTATTTACGCGAACCAAACGGTTTGCGTCTACTTTCATAGTGCGAACGGCCAGGATGTCGAATGGCTTGCCAGAGTCTGTGTTTCCTGCGAAATATAGTCTGAAGGTTTTCCAGTCGCGGGTAAATAGGTACCTAAAGAACAAGTGTGCTCCATCGTATACCACATCGCTGCTTAACATCAGGCAGGATGCTGGCCAAAGTTGTTTACTGTGTTTAAAAAAAAATGTGTCCTTGAAAATGTTTCTGTAGGTTACGTAGTTAATGAGTGCCTTGAGTGACCAGAATCGCGTATTTACCTATTGAAAAAAAATACCTATTTATTTATTGAAAAGAATCCGAAGATTCGAAGCCGAACAACATGCATTTTTCACACGTGTACTACAAATTAATAGATATTTTCAGTCGTATAAATAATAGCCAAAGACAAACATCGCCACTATCATACCGGTTGTTTAAACTTCCGCCCTAATTTTTCGTGTAAAGTTTTGAAACTGGCGCTAACCAACATTTTCAGGCGTGATAAATACTCACGTTGTTTGCATATTGATACATTAAATTATTCTTTACAGTGCAGGCCGAGCCGCTAATTAATATTGCATAAAGTACCTAGCAACACGTTGAGCATTAATTAAGGCTTTATTTTAATTCATCGTCACAATTTATTTACTACGAGTATAATAATTTCCTTATTAAAAATTTGGGCGTATATTCATTACATAATTATGTTAAAAGCTTAAAATTATTTAGAACTAATTGACCCGGCAAACGCTTTTAAGCCAATATATACTATCAATAATATTGATAGTATTTATCTGCATTATAACAGTATTTCTATGTTTTAGACATATAAACCGTCCGCAAGAACCACTCTATATTCTATAGAAAAACGCATCAAAACCCGTTGCGTAGTTTTAAAGATCTAAGCATACATAGGGACTATGTGTTGATTAACAGTAAGTTTCTCTGCTAATATATGCACATATTAAAAATCTTCGTATGGAAGCACTCTCTCTATTAAAGAAAACCGCATCAAACTCCCTTGCATAGTTTTCAAAACCTAAGCATACATGGGGACAGACAGCGGGAGGCGACTATGTTTTATACATAGTTCATTAGTAAACTTACGAACAAGCTTACTACAGGGACCCGGCAAGGCTCTGGCATCACAGCGTCAAACTATTTGCATAGTTGTTTTACTTAGGACTAAGGACTGAGTGAAATAAGAACAACTAAACCAGCAAAATACACACATCAAAAGTGGGGATCAAGAACAGTTTACAATGACTTTTGCACATTTTGAATAAATTATGAATGAATTCAGTTTTTGTATAATATATATTCTTGATTGCAATCTTCTAAAATGTACTTGATACATTTTAGAAGATTCAAGAATCAAGAATATATTTTCTAGACACTTTTGATGTGTGTACTTTATTTAATCATAATACCAGACCTATGCAACTACGATAGTGTATCAGACTTGGCCTCCTGCAGCCGTAGCACGCGCGTCAACAAAGACACGATATAAATCAAATCTGCGATGTGATTGGCTGTTATATCACGATTAATGCGAATTACCTCGGTTTAGCCAATCGCAGTGCCTGGTATGTCTTGTAATTTCTTTCTTGGAGTGATTTTTAGGGGGGCTGAGAGCTGGCATTCACGGGTGCACTTGGGATACACGTACGTCACTGTTAACGTTGCCGGATCTATAAAATCAAATATATTCTTAGGTACTATTCTCGCGTTGCTTCAATCGAATACGCCTATAAATTCTGTCCCGACCCTTACATTTTAAGGGCCAATAACAACGAAACTATTCCGAAGATATACCAATATACCAGAATATACCAACATAACTGTTTGCTTATCTTTGACTAATTTCGCACCGTAATATCCGGTATAAACGTTTACGTAATACAACATAATTTATCCGTTGCATGTCAAATACGGAATAATGAGCGCTGGTTTACCTGTAATAACATGTTTCAAATTCGAGGCATAACCAAACCTGGCAAAATCCATTTCGCCTAAATCTCATAGAAAAAGTAAAATATGTTATCTACTTTCATCATCATCAATTACATCATGTCAGTATCCACTAAATGTGTCTTCAAGCCTCCAAGCATTTAAACAGACAAGGCATCAAAATCGTCAATCATCAAATAAATTACAACTAACCTACATCCTACTGCTGGGTTGAAACGCTCCTAATATTTTTACCGTTGGATTGCTATCGACAGCCTCTGTGCCAAATATGTTCCACAAGTAAAAACATTTATTATACTTAGGGTGTAGTCTTGGATTTTTCCGCAATTGGCGTGAAATCTAATTTTTTCGGTTATTTTCTATCTTGCCATTTTTGTAATATAGCTCAAAATTAAGAAAATTCCATTCACAGTGTATCTTTGCCAAAAATTGGAAAATGCCGGATTTGGTTTTACATGCTCTCATTTATTGGCAAGTCATGCCTAGTACTGTACCCAAATGTTAAATATGCCTAATTACATTTAAATAATATTATCACATGAATTGTTAAGAATAGAAATTTTTAATATCTGGCTAATCATCAATCAAAGTTATAACGTTTTTTCTTCTCCTGAAAATATATCAAAATACAGTTAGCAGTTTAACATTTTTTCGGACGTCGATTTTTTCTTCAGGAACCGTGAAAGTTAGTTTCAATTTCGCTCGCTACACTCACAAGTTTATCCTACATCCGACCGCAAAAATCCTTGCGTACCAACGTAAATCTGAAGTTGCTTTCACATGCGGCCAGATAACTCAGGAGGTAGAGGGCGGGCGGGTGGCGGGACGTGGCTGGTGCATCGTAAATTTGCCCCACCGACGGCTGCTTCCTTCCGAAGCTTGCACTGGATACGAGCGGGGCTACTATGGTAACTAGGTACTAGGGCGGACAAAACTTTGGGCAAAGTTCCGTTGTCGAAACAATCAAGCAATCTCGTTAGTGTTAGTTGGTATTCACTATAGATCATATAATGATTCTTCCCCTAACTAATTAACGTGGTGTGAATCACACAGGTCTACTGAAATACTTTTGATAAGTAAAAAATAAATAAATACCTATACAATGTAAAATTAAACAACTTTCCTCCCTTCCTTAAAAAAAAACAAATATCACCTTTGCATATAAAGTGGCTATCAGTAGCTGATCAGTAAGTTTGTATGCAGATATGATTTTTTTCGTTTTTAACATAAGAATCCTTGCGGAAAGTTGTTTGTTATCATATTTGGCTGGATTACATGCACATACGATACATTTGTGCATAATCAGTTTAAATATCATCATACCATATTCATTTTTTGTTCTTCTTTCCTTCATCATCATCAACAGCCCATACTTGTCCACTGCTGGACATATGCCTCTCCAATTGCCAATCCAATCCTTCTTACCTTAATCTTACACAATACTTAATGTACCTAACAGAATATAAAAATCGTTTCATCGCAGTAATGTTTTTTTAATTAATTGTTTATTGTGTCTTTTTTGTTCTGTTTTTTTATGTCGTGTTGTAAGCTTTTATTTTTGCCGCGAGCAGAAAATACTTTTCTTTCTTTTCTTCTATCTATTCTTTCTTTCTTTAAAACATCAATACTTCGTCCAGGTAACAGTAGTACCGCTTCAGCCACGTCCGTTTCCTGCAAGTGCAGGTTTTATGAGTAACAGTGGCAACGAGTGCATCACAGGTACATAAAGTGCGCTGTCAGCAGACAATGTTGCGAGTTATGGCCGCGCGCCGGGGACAAATGATGTCAGGCAACCCGCGCTCGCGCTTTATATCTATCTTGTTCGAAAGAAAATGTAAGTGCCCGGCAATGTCTGGCTTTTATTGCTGTTTCGTACTTTGTCCGTAACGAACTTGAATTGCTTCAACTCATAAAAAACCGAGCGATAAATGTCAGACAAGTTCGTCGTTGCATTATAATTGTATGAAAAGTTATGGATGCGCGACCGATTTAAATAATATGCGCGATATGATTTTAAACTTTGTACAAGACGTAGATTTTTTATCCGTTTCGTACTTAAAATATTTTCTTCATGGACTTTCCTCGTACGGACGTTAACAATTATGACAATCTAGTTCTTCGATAAGTCATATTTTAAATTCACCAAAATCTCGTGTACTTATATGTTTTTTCTGGTCACGTACATAAAACATAGGCTAGGTAGGCGTAATTCCATAATGACGCAATACTTACAGACACCTTATGTACATCAAAACTACAAGTGAACTCACTACAAAAAAAAACAACACCTTACAACCTACAACATAATAGGTCACACGAAGGTGTAACATATTATTCTCCTTAAAGTTTCAAAAAACAGGCGTCACTCACTAGGGAAATCTGTGTACTCAATCGCTTAGCCGAGCTCATTGATTTATTTTATTGTTGACCGAGTGAATTCACGAATGCAGCTATGTTTGTTTCTTCGTATTTGTAGTTATAATAAAACGTTAGTTATAAATAAATTCCATTAATATAACAGTAACTTGGTACTAAAGTAAGATGTGTTTAAATTGTTAAGTTTTTATTGTTAAGTTTTGTGATGAATTATGTAATATTACTTAACCATTCTCCACACTACTATTATTAGGATTTATTCTGTAAGGGTTGTGTGTGTAAATAAATAAATAAATATTTTTTAAGAAAAAAGAACCAACTTCAACCAGTACCAGTCGCACGTACTTTTTAAAGTTCCCCTCGATTTATCTGTTTTGGTTTGAATTTCCTTATGACGATCTTCGAAATAACTTAATTCCAACAAAAAATTAATAATCAAAACACCATAAAATAGCATTTATGTTTACGGTCTAACTGAGAACCTCCTTTTTGGAAGTCGTTTAAAAAGTGCTCGTAATGACTAAGTCGATACAGTCTTAAAACACTACACAGACGGTATTTTCTTAGTAGTAACTATGGCGTAATATCGTAAGTTGCTAATACTACAAAAGAAATAAAAAAATAATATATCAGAGCCCATGCAGACCAACTAACAAGCCATTATATCTGTCTTAAATCATTTCCTTCTCGCTACTGAATCATTTTTATAACTCCGATCTCAACTTTTCTGTAGGTACGTGTGTTTCAGACGGATTTCGGCAAATGGTGTATTTTCAAACGTTTATGGCAGTGTGAAATTTGAATTGGGAGGCGGTGGATTGGCGTGAAACGTCGGCTTTACCTCAAGGTGTGTTGACCCTATTATGGCTACAAAAACTAATTTGTCGCCATGGAACCAGGGTCCTAAGTCTTTGATTAGATTCAGATTTGGTTACTTTCATTTCCCTGTCGTCGATAATAAACCGTAATAATGTCCGCGAAGGACAGACAGAGTGTAGCAGTCCCCCCCGTATATGCATATTTTATACTAGCTTTTCGCCCGCAGCTTCGCCCGCGAGGACTTCGGTTATATTGCGGTATAAAGGAATATTTTTGTTTTCCTTCGGGAATATCATTTTTTTCCGGGATAAAAAGTACCCTATTATTTAATCCGGACTTCTACAGTTCAGTTCAGTAGTTACGGCGTGAAAGCGGAACAAACAAACAAACAATATCACTTTCCGATTTATAATATAATATTAGTAAGAATATGTGAAAAATTATAAATAACTATTTACCCTAATCAAACAAAAGTAAAACATGATCATAGATTTTTAACAGAAGTTATATTTATTTTTTGGTCAACCAAGTCGCGTCCATAATATAGACATCTTATCGAAATATCAAGCTGAAGTGGCAGTGGACCGGCCATATTAGCCGTAGAACCGATGACCGTTGGAGAAAACGAGTACTCGAGTGGAGATCGTGTCTCGGCAAACGGAGTGTAGAACGCCCTCAAGCAAGGTGGACTGTTGTTATGCGCAAGATGGTCGGTAGAATCTGGATGCTAGAAGCCGAAAACAGATTACAGTTGCGTGCAATTGGAGAGGCCTATATCTAGCAGTGGACAAATATGGGCTGATAATGATGATGAAAAAATATAAATCAGTGCTTACCACCAGAAAAGGTCCAGTAGAACCTGATACATGGGCTTAGATTATTGACATGGGTTACATTTATTTATAGGTTTGGAAAGGATACGTAAACACATTTGAAAATCTTACTGAGACTAGCTTGACCACTATGGGTGTGAAAGGTAAATCGCGGATCTTTTAACAGTAAAATATAAATACTTACACTAAGAGAAATGCTCCTCTTGCTGGCGAAATAAGAGCACACCACAAACCACAAAGATAAATGATTCAAGGTTTACGAAACTAATTTTAACTTTAACTCAGAGCTAACTAAGAAACTAGTGGTGGGTGGAGTCGTTAGCGTTGATTTTCGTTCCGAGTGAGAAATGGCTTCCTCGTTGTAAATTTAAATTATTTTATTTACTACAGTTGTCATCAACTTTTTTGAAGTAACCTTTTAATTTGAATTAAAAAGTAAACAGTAACAATGCAGAAAAAATGTTTTTTTTAGTTTTAAAGGTTTTTTCCTATTTCATATCTATATTTCAAAAGCACGAGATATATTTTTAGATATTGAAAGATGTCATGTAGTCTGTTTTTGAACGTATTTTGCTGATATACATTATTAACAGGGGTTTTTCCCCAAAATAATGCATGTATTATACATATAAACAATTATCAAGAATCACTCTATCTAGTAAAGAACACCGCATCATAATTTTATAGATCTAAGCATACATAGGAACAGACAGCGGGAGTCGACTTTGTTTTATACTATGTTTTGACATAGTTTTACAAACATTACACACAAACATTAGAAAATGTTACCCATAAAAAAGAAATATTTAAGGCGATAGGATCGCGAGTTATATACTCTAATAAACCGTAGAATTTTTCATATATTTGCTTGTCAAGTGTTTTTGGCTATCTCGTTTTGAGATTAGATCCGTGATTTGAATAAATTTATTTAATAAAATAAAAACCTTTTGAAACTTCTCTGGTTCATGGAAACGCGTCGTAATGATAACTTAAACATTTTCAATGATTACCAGTTAGTATTATTAGAATCTGATCCATTAATTATGTATTGGAAATTCTCAAAAGTGAGCGTCATTGCCCTCGATTTCGAAATATTTAATTTCGTGTGAACTGTATTACACACATTTTGCCTACAAAATAACATGTTAAAATAAATGTCTCGTCTAAACATAATCATGAATTTTTTAATTAAAGGAATCGTTTTAAATTATTAAATTCAATTCCAATATCCGCGTAGTTGTATATGCATAAAACATACAAATTAAAAAGATATTAAATTTGTATTTGAATTGTATAATATTTTCGTAAGCAATACGTCGAGTCGAGTTTTCTTGCAGTGAGAATCCAGAATGGCTCCCCGTTCTTCTGCACTATCCTAAAGAAGGTAAGGACGTGTTCTTCATCTTTTGTGAAAGGTAGAAGTTTACAGTAGACATTTTGATCTTCGAAACGCTCCTGTGGACCTGGGGTCCATATCTGCTACACTCTAGTAGTTGGATCGCTCTGGCATCTGACTGTTTTGCTAAGGTCGATAGTGAAATTAAAGTAACGAAATCAGCAACGCACATCGTTTGCCGCTACGATGCCAGAGCGAGGCAACTATCGAGAGTGCAATAGATTTAGGCCCCAGTAGAGTCTATTCTCATTTCTACTAGATAACTTTTACACTTTTTAACAATTCGACAGAAAGGTAATCTTGGTGTTGAACTACCAGCGCCGCCGTAATTTTGGGAAACTAGTTATGTCTCCAAGAAAATCCATTTAAGATTTCACATATGTGCCTATAATGCGACTATTAACTGAAGACCCAATATGTGTATGATATATACAAGTATGAAAAGTGCTACATCAAGTTGGTTTTTCAATTGGCTTGATTATCTTCTACATCTTGAAGTAACGTGAAGAGTGAATACGAAGTTTTAACAATCTGAAACAATAATAGTAGAAAATACATTATTAAAACCTTGAAAGTTCCTTAAATATTAACCGTGACTCCGGTACTTTTGAATTGAAACGAATTTTAGGTTCTTTGATAATTTCAATTGCTACTTCTTCAAACTGTGACAATTTTTTATCGCCACTAACAGCTTGGAAATCTGTAGCTATGATTAAGCCACTGGGATGCTTTTAGTAGTATCGATATTGTATCTCCTAACATATCATATATATCTTAGGTAGTACCTATAATTGTTTAAACCTAGAATGTCATTAGAACGTTTTTTAAATACCAATATTTTTGTCTTCATCTTACCGCCATGAAAGTCTGCAATGTGACAGTAGCAATTCCACCAGCTTTGATGATCACCGGCCTACGGCTACGCATCATGATGAATAACAGTCTCCGGCGTACGGCGGTGGAGGTGCGGTGCCAAGGACTGGCGTACGCCGCGTCAACCAGGCTGATGCTCTGCGGCATACGTAAAAAAATGGAGTGAATCAAAACTGACGGGTGAATGATTGAACAAGCGGTCTTTTCGGCCTATTTCAAATCTCGACCGGTGCCGGTCATGTGGCGTCAGTCGGACGCAAAATTCGTAGGTGAAAATTGTCTGCTCGACTGGCGCCTATGAATTCATCTCGTCCGTGCTCTCGGTTGCTCCAAACGATGACCGCGCGTGACAAACGTATATATATTGGAGAGAGTTCCGGAATACGAGTATATGTATCATTATAGGGTAAGACAGTTGACCTACCTGTTCCACGATCTCGTTGCCTTGATAGCAATAGATGTAAACCTGGTAAATCATGTTTAACAAATAAAAAAGAAATGCCACGAACAACATCCGGTTATCTATCTGGAAAGGAAAAAAAAGAATACCCTTAATATGTTACATTTCATAAATGTGTAGTCATCCATAGGTTAAACATATATAGCTATCATTGGTAGTACAATCACGTCGATCCGAAATATCGATGATATACGATATTACCTTAAATTTGGACCTGGATTACAACTTTAGTAGTCTTCCCGTTGTTGGTTGAAAAACCACCGCAAGACTAATTTTCGTTAACTCAGGCGTTTCTAACTAACTGGACTCTACGCGTGTGAACTCTCCGTTAAAGTTAAATTATTTGCTGAATTTGCCTGCCTTCGATTACCTAAAATCTGCATAATGTATAATTGCAAATACTTACAGTAGCCAACTGGAATGCAGTGACACATATAATGCATAAGGAAACACTAAATTGGCCGAATATGGGTAGCGAGAAACATGCTTGTATCTCCTTCGCTGCTCTCAATGCCATTTGATGAGATCTTACGCAAACACGGAGACGATCGATGGCAGTTGCTTCCTGAGCTGCAGTTAGTAATCCTGTCTGGAGAGAGGAAAATTATGAAGTAGGAATTAAGGCTTGGAAAACCACATTTCTTGTTGTTGTTGGCTTTACATAAATCTGAAACAACTTTAAAGAAAAAGAACCAGAAGAAGCTGGTTGGACAGTAAAATATTAAGAAGTTTCTTATGGATACCATTGTCGAACTGAATCAAATGTAAATGGGACCAAATGGGAAGGGCAGCTTTCTAACAAAACATAATAATCTTAGTGGGTTCACCCAGTGAAAAGTATTGAGGACATAAAAAAATAAGATGAGAACCTCCTCTTTCCAAGAAGTCGGTAAAACATGGGAGGATGACAAGAAATAGAGACTAAACACATCCTAAAGTTGCGTCACAAACTTGTCGTCTAGACTTAGAAGTACGCATCCACTGCAGTTATCTTAATATAAATCAATTTCAGAATACTTCAGGATCTGGATCCAAGTCATTCAGGAAGGTCCTCAGCTCATAGTTGATCAGTTGCAGACGGCATCCTGTGAGGGAGATCAGCGTCACTGCGAGCATGTCTTTTGCCATATTGAAAGTAGCTGACATGTATATGGAGCCGATCTGATGGGCGTACGTCAACACGTATGCTGGATACCGTGTAGTGTCGTACGGGTACCTTGTGAAAGATGAAGACGTTAGTTTTTATCTTTTACATAACTGATACAATCATAATTATCTAAATAATGTACTAAATCTGATAACAGATATAGTGATAACTTTTAGCCTTATAAATGAGTAAATCAGCTTGAGAAGAATCTGATCTCTAATTCATCATCATCATCAACCTATATTTGTTCACTGCTGGACATCCCTAATTGCTACATACCATTTGCCAATTTTAGTAGATTTTTGTTTTCGTGATTTTCATACGTTAAGTAGGATATTTATACCTAATACTGACGTTAATGTTGTCAAAAATACTGTGTGTTGATGTACAATATTTCACAGACCAACTGTACCTACTAGGCGTGTATCGATGAGTCTTTTTTTAAAAACCTATGTACGCTACACAACGCTCATACGGTGAATTAAAACATCCCCTCAAGCCTGTCTTTGATGTCTTGTACCCTATTACGGCTTTGATTGATATGGGATTGGCCTACACGTTGGGTTAATAAGCTTGGTGAACCGTGGATATTTTCTTAGCAAGTGCCTCTGCCCCGCTATACGATTAAAAGACGTGATGGATATTTTAAAAGTTTTTTTTTAAATTAGCGTTATGTTTATGATATTATTAATTTAATATTTCTTGTTTCTTACTCACCAGGCTAATACTGGTAGTTGTCCTTTCTCAGCGCTTCCGGCCCATCCGCCAATGGTGAAGTATGTTAACATCACGAAGAAGAATGTTAACCGTTGCAGTGCATGCTCATTTCTGATTGGACATGTATTTGTTTAATATTCGTTATTGGTAAGTACTTTCTTACAGTATTAAGTATCTATTTGAAAACTCATCTCATTGCATCTTCGGAATATTCCGCCATTGTTAAGGTGGTTAATATTAAGTATATTTACATTACATGAGGCAAACTGCTCCCTGGTATAATGATGAAATATGGTACAGACCATGTACCTATAGATTGACAGTCAGAAATTTGACCCCTTTAAATTCCAAAAAATATAGCAATAATTGCTGAAACCGCAACAAGCAACAACATTTTATACCCACAGCTATACTTACGCTTTAGCAGTAGGCTTAAGTCTTAAGTGATAACTATAAGGTTAGAGTAGATATTTGAAGATTTCCATGAATTTTGATAGGAAATAAATTGTCGAAAATACCGATTCTTAAGTCAAATCTGTAATACTCAACGTCATTATGATCTTCTTCTGCTCTGGACCATAGGGCATGGTAAGGACCATCTGGACGTCATCGATGAGGCCTTGTATCCTGTTCCTCTTGAGCAGCAAGTTTGCCATCTTTATCACCTGGACGGTTTCCGTCAGCAACACGCAAGCAATATTAGTCATTAGAGGCAGGTTACCCCATATCTGGCATAAGCTTACCGATTGGAATATCATGTAGGATCCTGGCGATGGAAATGGTTATATGCAGGACGAGATTTGATCAAAATTGAGTTTACCATACTTAATACAAAAAAACCCTAATACAAATGAGCCCTAGTCCTTGTAAAGTGGAACGATTACGGCTTTCAACCAATCATTTGGTATTCGGCCGTATCGTCAGCATGCATAAAAAATAAGGTATAAC
>SJJU01072785.1:0-46206 GCA_012932125.1 Conopomorpha cramerella | reverse complement strand
AAAAAACTAATTACAATAATTATATTACATTCATATGAACATGTCTCTAATGAAATTGTTTAATGATAGGCAAGTAATTAATTACCCTTTAGAAATTGCCATAGAATTCACATGAGAAGGTAATGAAAGTTTACAATACAATAATGCTTCTCCAACAGTTCCTGTAGGCAGAGTTTGTGGAACAACACGTCTTATTCAAAGCTTTTATAGTCGGCGTCACGTAAGAATACTGACAGATCGATTGACATGCGTAGTCTAGACTGATAGTGTTGTACAGAAGAAATTAAAGAATCGATTTTTGAGTGATGTTTTGCTACCATCAATTACAGTCATCATAAATGTTTTATGAGCGACAGACAATGCATGCATGATGTCCTGGCGGAAGGTGGCGTGAAAAGTACTCGAAACTGGAGGTCATGTATGAAAAGATGTCTGAATGTAGATGAAACGAAAGGGGTATGTCAGGACCGTGACAAATGGAGATCTGTAGTCTCTGCTTACCCCTCTGGGAGACAGGCGTTAAGTGTATGTATGTACAATGCCTCCAAAACAAATGTACAAATGCACTAGCCAAAAATAAAAAATATAAAACAAATGTACTAGCCGTTCATTATAAAAATTGTTCATGGTTTTATCAATGTGTCAGAATTTGCTTCTTAGGTGACGCCGACTACAGATAGTGACATTATCACTATCGTCAACATGAAGTACTTTTATTATGATGAGAATGTGGGGAAATAAAAAAAAATTCACCTTCACACAAAATTGAAATTTTTTTGCCTCCGGAGATGACACGTTATATGTTTCATAGTAATAGTTGTTCATATTGTCGAGCCAAACAACGTTTTTAAGACTCGGGGTCCTTTTACACACAGTATATTTTTCTGTAACAGTTTTGCGAGATGGGGCATCAGCAAATATGTAGGTAAGTGCGCAAATGTCATGAATATGTACTACAATACCTTCCATGAGAGAATTCGGTCCCATATGCATATAGGTAGTTGCTAAGTAAATAGTACCTATCTAAGGTGAGGTTCGAGAAACGAAAGTTTTCCACAATGGGTAATTGTTCGCAGAACCTCTCCCATTGTCTGTGCGCCTGGTGGCTGTATCGAATTTCTCATACCAAAGTGATATACGGGCGAACAGCAGTATTGGAACGCTTGAGTACATACATACAATAGTCGAGAATTTTTACAGTATCAACTGTACACATCATATTGAGACGGAACTGCATACTACTTTCATACAGCGTAAAGCTCAATTTACAATGGCAATCATTGAATTTCTCACAGAAAGTGCGTGCACTGTTTGTGATCGTATACTGCAAATTTCCCTGAACTTGATGCTATTGAAGTTAACAATAAACGATGAACGTGGCTAAGAAATTAATGAATGAATTGATAGAATAAATTATATCTGATTCGATTGTAACTTCTCCATCGTTTTTACCTGGAGCGTCGCGACATACGGACTCTTACCAATGGGGAATTTTCTTTGACGTTTGTCTGACTTATTTTCGGGCGGAGAACTGTAATTACTGTCGAACTTTGTATGAAAAGTATGACAGTAACTAAAGAGAATTCTCAAGAAAATTCCTCATTAAAACTTAGGTAGCAATACCCGTTTTAATAGCTCTGTTTCAGAAGTGATCTACTCTACTCAACGCTTCATGTGTTGAATGGTAGATACATACACTCGCGTCCTTAATGCCCAAAGGGGGGTGCGCAGAACCTTACGGTCGCAAGAACCCTTCCAACACATTTAGCATAATCTTAAAGACGGTTCCTACGACATGACAGGTGTTGAAATCTGCTACACTGTCGTAGTTCATTGGGAACAAACATCAGTGTCATGATGTTTGTTCCCAATGAACTCTCCACCAAGGCTACCGATATTCACAAAAGTTGGCATTTATATGTAATTTCGTCCAATTTGAGAGATAGGACAGTTTATATTTGTGACATTCACTGCTGGGCACAGGCCACCCTGGAGGTAATACTAATTTTATATTCATATTAATAGGACAACGTCTGTCGAGTCCACTAGTATGTATGTATATTTTTATTACATACCTACCTATTCGCCTTACTTACTTCAACACCTACACGTTTGTTGACTCTTGTAGTAAGAAAACAATGTATAAACGTCGTAAATAATACAGTAAGGTGACATTATTAAGCCGATAATATTTTTTTTTAATAAAATCCACCATGGTTTTATGTAATTAATTTCTTAACTGTTCTTTTGTTTACGAAATTACTGGATAATCTAGCGTATAAAAGCTATTTACATCTCGCTGTGCGCGTAACACGGTGCATAACGATGCATACCGTCTTTTGTTTAATTACTTCTTGGCATTCAAGACTGAAGAAGGCTATATGTAAACAATTTAACAGAGAGCCCTGGGTCCTGTTTAATAAACTACAATTGTCAATTACAATGACATTTCTATGTCCATTACGGTATTTAATTTCAATTTTTTTTCATGAATTTATTGCGTCTCTGCAATGTAAACTGAGTTGTCATAGTAATCCCGTTTATAAAACAGGCCCCTGGGCCCTATTTCATAAAGCGTGACAGGTGACATATGACAATGACAGGTGACAATGCGACATAATTCAAATAAAATTTGTTTCATAAAAATACGACAATCTTGATTATTGTATTGTATCTCTACATCATTGTATGAAAATGTATTGACAGTTCAGATAGGTAGAGGTTTGTAAGACTTGAATATTTTGATCTTCCATATTTAAACAGTCACGACAATGTGTCGAAGATTTTATGACAATTTTGACTTATGTGGGAACGCATGTCAGCGATTACCTGCACATATTAGTTCTGCTCAGTGTAAAAAAAACAGTTATTAACAATAATATAATAATACGTATCAACGTATTTAACAAAAAGCAGTTAGTTCTTTATTCTCTAGAATAAAATTTAAAATAGTTGTTTTTCGGTGTTCTTCCAGTTTTACTAATTTATCGTTGAATATAATAAACTTAAACTTTTTAATTCAATTCAGATTTTTTTGGCGGGTGTTCTACTTTTTTAAACATAGGCAAAGTAAAAAGGTTTCAATATTGTTCGTAGAGCCAAATCCAAAAATAGTGTACCCACTTAAAATGATGATTGATGTACGATATTTACATACTGACAAATTATAACTTGAGTTTTTGCATAATGTAGATTGCAGGTAAAATCATTGCATTATCGTTAAGTATTTTGATAGACAAATAAAAGTAAGTAAAAAAAAAAGTAAAAAGTATTTATTAACTTAAAGGTTATGTGTTAGTGTATATTAACAGTGGCCCCCGCACTATGCAAGCATGTATCGCGGGCGACTCTATACTCTTCATACTCATAGTGGTAGTAATTCTAAGACTTCATGCAGATTCATTTAGTGTATGTCAGGTAGTCATAGATAGGTACACCACCTATCTATGCAACATTGTCAATGACGGAGGGTATATCTTTATGAAACAAGATATGTCGTGACAATGTGACAATTGTCACGAATTATTGACTTATGTCGGATTGTCGAGCTTTATGAAATAGGGCCCTGGTATGCAAGGTGGAGAGGAGTGCAGGCTGTGACAAAATTCCGTAAAAAAAAAAAACCAAATGAACGGTACATGAGAGTAATTATGATAAATATCATGATGAGGAAACCAGGGAACGTCGCAGCCGCCGCACTCCAGTCCACTCGTGATCACGACGCATGCAACTGCGTCGGAACGTCGAGTAAAATAACAAAGGTAAGCTCGAGCTTGTCTTTGGTTATATTCGCGCCTATACACCCGGTGAACAATATTGAGTAATAAATATCATGATGTTTTAATAATTTTGTCTATGCTTTGAATAATATTACCCACTAGCTGACCCGGCAAACGTTGTTTTGCTGATATTCATTATTAACAACAGTGTTTCTCTGCTATCACATGCATGTGTTATACCTATAAACCTTCCTCACGAATCACTCTATCAGATGCTTTATCTTATTATCTTACTAATATTAAAAATGGGAAAGTGAGTTTGTTTGTTTGTTCCGCTTTCACGCCTTAACTACTCCGTCCGGTTTAAATAATAGGGTACTTTTTATCCCGGTAAAATTTATATTCCCGAGGGAAAAAATATTCCTTTATACCGCAATATAACCGAAGTCCTCGCGGGCGAAGCTGCGGGCGGAAAGCTAGTCTTCTATATATCTTATGATTATCTTCAAAACTACGCAATAGGGTTTTCTTTAGTAGATAGAGCTACTTTAGAGGAAGGTTTAAATGTATAATACATACATAATAGTATAGAAACACGTCTGTAATAATGTCTATTGGCAACGTTTGCCGAATCAGCTAGTAAAATACAATGTAGCGATGGGAAAGACGTGGGACCAACCAGGAACTGTCTGGGAGTACACGGATAGCAGGATAAAGTACTTATCACCGACTTAAAAAAAACAGGAGGAGGTTCTTAATTCGTCTGTATTTTTTTTTTATGTTTGTTACCTCAGCACTTTCGCCTGGGTGGGATTTGGGTGTTTTTTTTTATTTGTAAGTCGGTACTTCCCGTTTGGTCCCATATAAATTTGGTTCAATTCCGACAATAGCATCCACGAGAAAACCACATATGTATCAAATTTACTGGTTGAAGTCGGTTTTTTTAAATTTATTTATTATAATACATACCTACTACTACACCTACTATAAATGATGGTCCTGAAATGCCCTATTAAGACGAAGTGTACTTTTCCTGTGGACCCTAATGCCACTACTTCAGCAGCTGTCAATGAGAAAAAAGTCAACCTTCCATAAAGAATCGATCAGCTGATTTTGCTATTTGTATAAACAAATAGCATATTCGACTACTTAGTATACAGCGTGTATTCGTCGGAAAAGCGAAACGGAAGTCTAGGGGTTATTTGTGGTCTAAGAAACCCCCCTATGTTACTCTCTATAATTATAAGGCTTTGGTTTAAGTTTATTCCACTGACAAAATAACAATTTATAATGGTATTTCTTTTCATTCTTTCATTTCTTTATAACATTACTAGCTTTGCGCCCGCGGCTTCGCCCGCGTGGACTTCGGTTATATTGCGGTATAAAGGAATATTTTTGTTTTCCCTCGGGAGTATCAATTTTTTCGGGATAACAATTACCCTATTATTTAAACCGGACTTCTAACCATACGTCTGCAAAATTTCAAAGCAATCGGTTCAGTACTTACGGCGTGAAAGTGGAACAAACAAACTCATTTTCCCATTTATAATATTAGTAAGATATAATGGTATTTCAGGATCAGCCTGTATACCGGCCGTAATGGTGCCTTGTACCCGCCATCAGTGCAGCAAAACAACAGTTGCACTACAAGCTACAGGTACAATGGCCATTGTTTTGGCTCCGGAGTCCAGCTACTGACGCCGGAAGGAGGATGCAACTGCTCGCATTGTCTGCTGCCCTGGTACTTGTGATGTTGGCGCCGCTGTACATTCATTTTGAACTTACTTTTAAAAAAGGAACGGTGTTGTGTTTTTTTGTTAGTAGGAGTCTTTTTTACTTCGTAACTCAGCCAGCGAACTTCGCGAACTGGCCCCGATCTTTAACTCTTAATACAACAAGACTTTAAGATTTTCTCCTGGATTTTAAATTCTAATTACATTAATCTAACTATGTTGTTTCGCTAAAGGAATATCAGTATAAGAAAATTTTTACCGAATACAATAACCGTAGAGGTGGGATGAGGGCAGGAAAATGATGACGAAGATGACAATAACCCTACATAGCATTCGCTGTTGCATATTTTTTCTAGAAAATTGGTATAATCCCCCTATAGTGAAGGTAATCCTTAAAGTTTAAAGTTATTTATTTATTTAATACTTTATTGCACCAACAGTACAATGGGTGGACTTAATACTAAAGTATTCTCTACCAGTCAACCTCACAACATGGGAGAAACATACGTGCGGGTCAGTATTTATAAGTTAGTTTAGACTAAGTGGGAATATATTTCCCTTTGTTGTAATAAGGGTTAACTTTGTTTTCTAAGTCTAACAAAATTGTAATATTTTTCATTAATTGAGCTCTGGTCTATTCTGGATGCCGCTTTTGTCTTTCTGCTATACAAAATGAAAGTGAGAGCCTGCTCACTTTCGGGGACATTCAACTAAAGACAATAGAAGTTTTATTTGTAGGTAATTATGTCGACAGGCGGGACGTACCTATCCACGAAACAGTTAGGTAACTTAGTACTACTAAATTATATTGAGTCGAATTTCACAGTTTTTCACACAATTCAGTATATGACCTACCTATAAGATAGGTATTTCAGAATTCGCAGTTTTTGTATGATTTATATATTTTTTTAGATTGATGTTGTGTTGTTTCCAGGATGTGGAATGACTTGCCGGAGTCTGTGTTTCCTGCGCAGTACCTAATGAACAAGTATGCTCCATTGTAGACCACATCGCTGCTTAACATCAGTTAGGATGGTGGTCAAACGCTTGTTCATAGTGATAAAAAAAAAGTTAATATTTATACGATCTATTGAAAAAGATGCGCTTAATGCCGAAATTAATGCAACAAACTGTCCGGGCCCTTCTTCTCATGGGATAATTTTATGTATTGCGTTCGACTCGTGATGAATGCCAAAGCCGAAGCCGACATGACGACAAACGTTGGTTGAGCAGATTTTGAGGAGACTTTCAGAATACGAGCAAAAAACTTGGGGAGCGAAACAATTTCGGCACTTTTTAACCGACTTAAAAAAGAAGGATGTTTTCAATTCGACGGTACTTTTTACGTTTGTTACCTCAACACTTTTGACTGGCTGAACCGATTTTGTTTGAAAGCTGGTTCTTCCCGTTTGGTCCAATTTAAATTAAAAAAAAAAAGTTCTTTTTTCTTTAAGAATAATATTCATGAATTTTGGCAGTTTGTCTATGTAAATATTCATAAACCAGAAATTCTAAAAAGCAGCGGAAGTGTTTTGCTCCGATATTTCTCGACTCTGCCGCATGTAAAGTAAAAGAGTATAAATTAAATAATAATTACATTGATTGCGTTAAATAAGTACCTATATCCTGCTGGTTGTCTTTTTTTTTTACTAACAGGCGAATAAAACGTGAAGTGATACTTATAAAGTGTTTCCTTTTTATCTCTACCTGTGTCTGACTGAACCATATCCGTGTTGTCACTGTCAACTACTAAAAAAAACATTATTTATTACGAACGTAATTTATTATTGAACTAATAAATGCAGCCACTGTTTATCGGATGACAGTTTCTTGTCCATATACATAATTACATATAAGCAGTGGCGTGCACTGGATTTTACGACAAAATGTAGGCAGTATTCCCCAAGGATTGACACCTATGTATAGGTAACTTGTTTTTACGGTATATAGGTACCTATGTACTAACCCACAAAACACAGGACCTTCGTTAGCCTATGTAGTGAGTACTTACAACAAAAAAAGATCTAGCAATAATTCTAATATGATGATGGGTAGCCAAAATACCAAGGTAGGCAGTGTCTTTTTGACTATATGGTGTGCACGCCACTGCATATAAGTAAATTTTAAATAAAAACAAAAGTGCAGGCCCGAAGGTTGACTATCGCGTGGATTGATAAGCGAGTTCTACAAAAGCAAACGACCTTCGTGCGCTGTGTCGTGTACACACTGGTGTGGCCTATAGACACACGGGTGAGTATGTGTGCGCGGCGTCACCCGGCACCGCCGCCGTGCAGCCGGCCTCTAGCCAATCAGCGTGCGGCGTTTTGCCGCCATGTCGCTTAGCGTACTGCATTCTGCGGTCAACGTGGCCCGCATAGGACGTTCACCCGTGGCGCGGCACGAGCGTCTCTCAACTTAACATTTTGTTTATTTCGAAAATGGACAAAACGGAATTGTTGATCGAACTTGTGAAGAAAAATCCAGTTCTGTACGATTACACGTGTGACGCGTACAAAAGGAATAAACAGATGAAGGAAGAAACTTGGCAGACGATTGCGGAGGAATTGAACATGACTCGTAAGTTTTGAATCCTTTATTACGCTGCTGGGCAGGTTTGGGTTGGCGGTTAGGTTACGCACGTCTCAGCCGAGGGCGGCGCGACGCTACGACTGGAGTGGCGGCGGCGGCGGACAGCAGCGGTTGCACGTCATTGGTTCATATTTTGCAAAGATGATTTGAATACCAGATTTGAGACTGTGCGCGTTGAATTTCCTGAATGTTAAAGTAGATATAGGTATGTATTTGAAACTTTTGATACCTGATGGTGATTGAATTGTGACTAATTGATCACAATGCAATTAGTCGAGTATCATATGTTAGTCTCACTATTATCACTTAACATTCATATGTTTATAGTTATTTTATACTTACTGCATTTTAATAATAATTTGTATCATCTACAGTCGACAGTACAAAGTAGACTTACACCAACAAATAAATACTTACTTAGATACAAAAACGTCACCAATTCCAACGTAATCTGACCACCAACTTCGTGGTCTACGTAATGCACTTTTTTGACTCATCGCGTTGAGCCTTTAACAACACACGTCCACGCTCTTGTAGAAAAACTGATGACGTAATGAAACTCTTCGGTCACGTCACCGGCGACGAATGAATAGATCATTTCCGGTAATAATTACACCATGTTGCTGCGCTTACAAAAAAAAACGGTGTTCCTATTTACTTTAACCAAACACAATACAAGAAATATTTCGATATCACCCCGTGTAATTATTTTTTTGATGCTTAGTCAACAAGCGTTTGACCACCATCCTGTCTGATGTTAAGCAGAGATGTGGTCTAATATGGAGCACACTTGTTCATTATGTACTTATTTAGCCGTGCGTGACTTGAAGACCTCCAGACTACACTACGTAGGAAAGTCTATAACAGACTCCGGCAAGTCATTCCACGTCCCGCATTTAATATTATATTCGCGGATAGATGTGACACAAAAGACGTTTATCTGTGTTAAATTTGCAATAACCGTAAGCCGGGAAGTGTCAAATCAGTCTCATTAATCTTCACTAGTTAGATTACCCAGTACTGAGGACTGATTTTACAACCTGTTTGATTTGACGACCACTACATGAATACAATTTCCATTTCAGCTGA
The DNA here is from genome assembly GCA_012932125.1 of Conopomorpha cramerella. NCBI lineage: Eukaryota > Metazoa > Arthropoda > Insecta > Lepidoptera > Gracillariidae > Conopomorpha > Conopomorpha cramerella. The sequence goes on along the minus strand of SJJU01072785.1, from coordinate 37,076 downwards.
CGCTGTAAGAAACAAATGGAAGCATCTCCGAGACTACTACGTCCGCCACAAGCGAGCTATAAGCATCAAAGGTGAGGGCAAAAACGACAAATGGCCGTATACAGTGCAATGCGAGTTTCTGGACAACTACACCCTGTTAAGAAAACCTCTTTGGCACGAGCAGACTGCGACCAGCGCATCAGCCGGTGACGATCACGACACGTCATCATCAGACGCGCAGACCACGTCGTCAATGTCCTGCATACCATTCGAGACGTTGATAGTTGAGCCACCGTCGCCGACAGTTCAAGCCATCAAACTGAAAAGAGAAGAATGCGATGATCACGTGCAAATTGAACACGAAGGAGTTAGTGCAATCAAGAAGGCGAGAAAGGACGAAAGTATTGACCACCTGTTCCTAAGCTACGCCGGTACTTTCAAGAAGTTTTCGGCCAAGAATCAGATAAGAATGAAGGTGAGGCTGGCGGAGATGTTCGCCGAGACAGAGATGGAAGAATTGGAAGAGGAAACGGGAAGAAGATAGTTGTATATGCCTTATTTGCAATAGTGAGTGGACTATGAAATAATCCAGCGAGAGGGAATAAAGACTTTTTATAAATAACGAAAAACAGGTGCATATTAAACAAGAAAATAAATTAAGTGTATGCAAAGGTGCTAATAAGTAACTAAGTAGTATTAGTAAGATATTTTATACGCAAGTTGAATGTTGTGGAAGAAAATTTTAATATAGCTGAGTTAATTTAATATGTAGCTGTGGCTCAGATAATACTGAGTGTAAAAAGATCCCGACCAATGGTCTTAGAAACTTTGTTGGGTTGGTCAATATGAACAACTTTTAACATGGCGCTAAAGCAGGAAAATAAAAAAAATGGGTCCTTCGAATCGTCGTCCTTTTACACTCAGTAATACTATAAGTAGGTACCTATTACCTGGACAATTTTAAACATATCGACTTAGATTCTGTAAACCATTACATATATCTACCTATGTAAACAATGAGGAATTTTCAAACTCCAAAAGTTTCTTATCTAGATGTCGTTAGTAGATAGCCAGGGGGACTTCTGTCAGTTATATTTTAGTGCGTTTTTTTTATTATTTTGGTAAGTTATTTACACTTCAGACACTTTTGTAACATGTAGACAAACAATAAAAAAAAATACTGTCGCCGTCAATACAGACTACTTGAAGTTAGTAATTTCGTTGACATTTGTCCCCCTAAGACAACTAGCGCCACCATAACTAAGAGAAACAGGGGCCCTGAAAATTCCCCATTTCCCCCTTATTACGTAATTTTTTCTGTGCTCTAAAAAACTTTAAAAAGAAAGTTTCTTGCGTCGCATAAACTACATAGTACAATAATATGTTTCTTAGGAAACTGTGGCGCATAGCTATAATTGGTTCCAATTTGCTCTTACCTGATTCAAAATGGAGCCGTCTAATTGGTTCTAACTGTAGGGTTAAGTATATCCTTTGGCTGGTAAATGTCAGGATGAAAAAACGAGATCTTAAGTCAAAGATAAACTATGTTTTCAAGAAGACAGTTTCATTTCAATTAAAAAACTTGAATATTATAAAACCCAAGCGCAAAAAGCTTCCTAAAACTTTCTTACTTTGTCTACCTCCACCTAAAGGTCATGCTGTTTATTGTACTTACCTAATGGTGAAATGTAGTCGTGACTGTACATCATACACGTCTTCTTTATGTAATATATCGTTGTTTTCTCACGTGTCATTAAATAATCATCACGATAGATTATAATGTAAGCTAATACATAGGTTGGTATACTTTGAATGTCAGCGCATGATGAGCTGACGACGAAATTGAGGAAATATATTTTGAAAGTTTTAATACGATCATGATGTTTTATTTTAATATCTAAACTTCTTGTGAAATGTACCTCTATGTCTTACTAGTGCACGCCCCGCGATTTCATTCGCGTAGTTTAGTAGTACCTGCATCCTAAATTTCAAGCGTCTAACTTGCGCGGTTTAGATTTTTCATGCAAAAGTATTTTCCCGCTAATTCCTGCTCCCGTGGGAATTTCTGGAATTCCTTTCTTAGTGCACCCCTAGGGTACCTAAGAATCTGTTTCAAATTTCAAGTGCCTAAGTTTAGCCGTTACGCTTGTGCGTTGATATGTTAGTCAGTCAGTTTCTCCTTTTATATATTTAAATAACTGGTTGTGATTTGATATGTGATGTGTACTTATAGCATTTTTCATGGTTTCAGAGCCATGATTTTTTCTCACAATTTTGCATATTTGCATATTCTATTTTGGCAAGAATTTCGCAGTTTATGTTATGTCTTTTTAGGTTGTAAATTTACTGTGTTTTATTAAAATCTATACTAATATTATAAAGCTGAAGAGTTTGTTTGTTTGTTTGTTCAAACTCAGCGCTAATCTCAGGAACTACTGGTTCGAATTGAAAAATTATTTTTGTGTTGAATAGACCATAACATCACGCTGCATCTATTAGGAGCGAAGAAATAAGGGATATTGTGAAAAAAACGGGGGAAATTATGGGGTAGGCAGAGGCATTTGCTAAGCAAATGCCCACAGTTCACCAAGCGCATTTAACCCAACGTGACAGGTGGTGAGCCCATCGCCGTTATAGGGTTCTCACACTTTGTGGTGTGCGGGTTTCATCACGATGTTATGCTTCACCGTACGAGCGTTGCGTTGCGTACATAGGCTCTGAAAAAGAGCCCCGAGTAATTCATGAGTTAATGCGGAAATCTATATAAATAACAGAAAGTGGTATTAGTTACATCAATTATATAAAAAGAAAAACTGACTGACTAGTCGGTCGACTGACATATCAACGCACAGCCCAAACGGATAAACTTAGGTACTTGAAATTTATAACGGACGTAGCTTACCGTAGGGATGCCGAAGAAAGGAATTCCCACGGGAACGGGAATTAACGGGAATATACTTTTGTATGAAAAATCTAAACCGCTCAAGTTAGACGCTTGAAATTTGGGATGTAGGTACTACTAAACTACGCGATTGTAATCGCTGGGTGTCCACTAGTTATTTATAATTCAAGAACCACTGAACCGATTTGGTTGGAAATCGGTGAGGAGGTAGCTTAGAATCGGAAGACGGACATAGGATTCAGTTAATCCCGATCCTGTGAAACGTGTCGTGGTGTAATAGTTTGTATGAAATACTGGAAATACATGAATGGAATCGCGTGGCGTCCACCAAGTATTACACACATCAAAAGTGTCTAGGGATCAAGAACATTTTTAGCTTTAAAAAAATACAATTAATTTAAATCAAATCTAATCTTCTGGATTGGTCTCCTACCTAATTCCCCATACCTGTATCAATGACTTATCACCACATTTTCAATAAATTATGAATGAATTCAGTTTTTAAATTCTTCAAATAAAAAGAAGGAGGAGGTTCTCAATTCGTCTGTATGAATAATATTTTTTTTTGTAAAATATATTCTTGATTCCAATCTTCTAAAATATACTTGATCCCTAGACACTTTTGATGTGTATAATATGTAACTCTCTGGGTTCAACACCCGTGAAAAACGGTGTAGTTCCGGCAAATATGTAACAGGTGTTGTAGTAGTGGGGCAGTGAGTCAATACTGCAGTTGTTAGTCATAGAGTCAATCTATGCCATAATATCAGGGGCTTATACTATTTAACCAATTCATATCAACATTTTCTTTCGTTAGGTAATACTTAGGTAAACAAAACATACACCATGTGAATATTTGCTGTATCTGACCTATGAAAATGAAAAATATATCTACTCTTGATCTTTTTTTCTTCTTGATTTTCACTGCCGCCAAACATTCATAAAAACTATTTTTTTTAATAAATCAACAAGCGTTTGACCACCATCCTGCCGAATGTTAAGCAGTGATGTGGTCAAAAGTCAACATTTCTTTATTTCATCGTTATAAGTGCTATAACATACAGATATACAGTAGCATAACACAAAGCTTGATGAACGTCATTTATGACTTTAAAAACAAAAGTAATCGTCCCCGGTTCGAATTAATTTCTTTTACTGGCCAGAGGAACCGGGAAGTAACTGGCATCTTTTCAAATCGCCAAGGCAGTAACTAAGTATAATTAACATAAAGTATGACTTAATACTAACTATGGTCTGCTAACTATCTGTCTCTTTCACCATGTACAAGTTGGACTGCGCGCGACTGATGATGAAATTTTTAAGTGTCAATGGAAACAAACAGTTACAAGTTATAACCCTGAAATAAGACTCGAATTGACACCGAGCTGGGGGTGTCCAGTGACACTAACGCTAGACCACAGCGGCCGTCGCATTGTATCAAAACTTAGGTCTTAGCTCCAATGGGGAATTTTCAGAGCCCCTGTTTCTCTTAATTATGACAGATGGCGCTAGTTGTATTATATCATTTTTCATGGCTGAACAGCCCTGAACACTTGATGATGTTTTCACACAATGGAGTATATTGACATACATTTCAGCAAAAATTTCGCAGTTTTTGTGGGGTACTAATATTTCTTTTCAAATTGCGTCGTCAGTTTAGGATTGCAAGTCTAGATGTTTTTGGTCTGAGATCTAAAGCCGAACCGGCATTTTTTTTATTATATGTTAAAAACGTAACTCCATAAGGGGTATATGTGGCTACCCCCCTTCCGAATCGTCACGCTGGCAAACTTGTCAAAAAAAGGCGCATAATACATAGCCTTTTTTTTCATTGAAGCAGCAAAAAAATAACAATAGAAAACTTATACAGGTGTCGTGCGACTACGCTGCATGTGTCAGTCGGTGAGCTGCGGAACGCCAGAACGCACCCAATGCTGCGCGCAAGGCAACACTGACGAGTGTCACATTTCAGCACCTCAGTGAGCCGAGACGCATGCGCAGGTACGGTCGCACCTCAATGATGAAGGCCCAGTTGTACTTCACTTTGTTGTTTTAACCGATGGTTAGTGTAGCTCAGTAGATGAAACACACATTCACCTTCTGAGTGAATCCGGAGCCCTGATGTACAAACGATCATATCTTGGAATACCTACATGTAAATAAATATCTTCTACCTATCTCTAACTACTATAATAAAACTGTTCGACCTCCCAAAACTGTACATTGATTCATTTTACGAGAAAACCTTCTTATTATAAAATATCAAGTTGCCGTTACAGAAGCAGAATTTCATATTTTTGGAAAAAATGTCTGTCTGTCTGTTTGTCCGCGAATCACGTCAAAACGGCCGGACAGATATGGTTGATATTTGGCACGCAGATACCTTGCCTGAAGACAAAAGTCTTCAATCAGTGTGTCCTACCTGTAATGACATACGGAGCTGAGACGTGGACACTGACGGCACGGCTGGCCCAAAAGCTCAAAGTCGCACAGCGTGCTATGGAAAGGGCTATGCTCGGCGTTTCTCTGAAGGATCGAATCAGAAATGAAGTGATCCGACAGAGAACCAAAGTCATCGACATAGCTCATCGTTTTAGCAAGCTGAAGTGGCAGTGGCCTGGCCATATTTGCCGTAGAACCGATAACCGTTGGGGAAAACGAGTTCTCGAGTGGAGACCGCGTCTCGGCAAACGGAGTGTAGGACGCCCTCAGGCAAGGTGGACTGATGATATACGCAAGATGGCTGGCCGAAGCTGGATGCGAGAAGCCGAAAACAGATCACAGTGGCGTGCAATTGGAGAGGCCTATGTCCAGCAGTGGACAAATATGGGCTGATGATGATGACCTTATACACAGGAATAACATTTAGGCTAATTTTTATCCCGGAATTTATTATATATATCCCACCAAAAACATTCTGTAAAAAAACTAGCCAAGTCTCGATGGCTGCTCATCTCTAAAAAGTAATAAAATCTAGACAAAATCGTGCCAAGTCTAAGGTTCCTTACTGCGATTTCTTCATTATTATTGTTAGTGTTGTGTGACTTAGCCGCTGAAGGGTACAAAAGGGTACAAAACAACGTTTGCCGGGTCAGCTAGTAAATAAATATTTTACAACAACACAGACATTGCCGTCATGCCATGTTAAGTAGCTGAGGCACTTGTATTATGAAATTCAGACAAGGAAATATACTTACTTAAATTATTCTTTTTTTCTTTCAAATACCTACTTATATGAATGAAATACCCAGACACATCCAACAAGTTAATTTTGGGAAGTGGTGGGAATCTAACCCACGACCTTATGGAATAGAGGCAGACATGCTGACCACTACGCCAGCGGGCGGCTGTTTTCATTAGATGAAGTGGTGAATCTCAGTATTAAGAAAATGTCGTAAATATGGAGGCGTTCGAAAATAATGTAGCTCACCTTCGCTGATTGATACCGAAAGACTGTCGACACTTCTTCTGGTCAATAAAAGAAATTAATTCGAAACGGGGACGCTTACTTTTGTTTTTGAAATCATAAATGACTTTCATCAAGCTTTGTGTTATACTACTGTATGTAATAGTATATTTGTATGTAATAGTATATCTGTATGTAATAACACTTAAAACGATAAAATCAATTATTTAATTTCATTTCACTGTGCGTGAAAGTTATTTCTGGCTGTTAGGCCAGTTGGGGTTTTTATGGACTAGTAAGAATGGAAATAGTAAGAATATAAGAGACAACACATCCGGAATTATCACACCCTCTTTCCCACTACTGTGACTGCTGTTAGAATCTAGAGGATCAGATCCAGGATCAGCGGAATCCAGAACAGACTCGATAGACATAAATCAATCAAAAGACCACTGGGCTAAATCCCGAAATATATGGGAACATCTGGTCCATTATTTTTTATGTCTTCAGACCAGTACAGGATCCTAGGATTAAACTTATGAGGTGGCAGTCTACCCACCCCATTAGGGATTATGGAATTGCATCAATTAATTTTATTTGCATTTCACAAAAATGTCCCTTTTTCTACTGTGACCAACTAAACGGACCAACTGGAAACTGAACAACTTTTTATGTTCCCAACGCATCATCTATCCTGTATATAGATGATGCGTTGACTCATTCAAATCGGTCAGTATGGGAAAGTATGAAACTATAAGACATAAGAAGTTATGTTCTTAGGAACCATGTCATCCATTTTAACAACAAGAAAAACTGCATATTTTTTTTTCCATTAAAAAAAAGTTCTAATACTGTATTCAAAAACAGTGGCCACTTCCAACACCTACTAAAATAAATGAAAGTATGTGAAAACAATGCATTGTATTAATATTAGACATTATGTTTCATAGAAACATTTACTTCTATGGAATCGATCTCTAAATAGAAATTGTGTCAGTTTTTTTTCTCTCAAAACAACCGGGTTCTATTCCCGTGCTGAGTACAGGTTATTTTTGAAATGTATGAATGCAGTTTTTCTTCTTATAAGAATCGATGACATGGTTCCTAAGAACAAATCGTCATATGTGATATAGTTTCAGACTTTCCCATACTGACCGCTATGCTAGTTGGTAGGTCGGAAATAATCCGATCAAATATTTTTCATTTCTCAACTATAGTTAACCTTTTATGTAGATAAGTACGTCTGTTCAATGTCAACAGATCAGAAAATTTAATCATTGGTAGCTGTGGATTAAAATAGTACAGATATATGTCTTAGATACATACACAGATCCGAGTTATTCCGTTGGAAGTAACTAACTAATTTTGCCTCTTTTCATGATTTATTTTAAATAGTTGGTCCGAAAGGAAAGAAATCACATACTGAGTAAGGTTTATATTATGTGTAATACATGCAGAGAAACATTATTAATAATTTGTATCCAATAAGAAAGTTTGCCGGGTTAAGGCAGCGAAGCGAGCGTCTTTTGCAGCAGAGCGACAGATTGATGTTCTATGCAAATGTATGAAATTCCAGGGATCGATTCAAGCTCAGGGACACTGACGAGGCGACAATGACGTCACAGTGCCGCTGTGACGTCACTGCCATTCCTTTGTTGTCAGTGACGCTATTGACGCCGCGTCTCTGTGACGCTTGGCTCGAAAGTCCAAGCTTTAGCTAGTTAAAATTATATTAAAACTAGCTCTCCCGGCAAACATTTGTTTTGCCATAATAAGTTGCCTTGGTACCTCGTGTATTGGGAAACATACAACTGCATGATGTATAAAAAAAATAGATAGTGGCCGATTCTCAGACCTATTGAATACGCAAAATTTAATAATATAAAATTTGGTAAAAATCGGTAAAGCCGTTTCGGAGGAGTACGATAAATAACATTGTGACATGGAAATTGTATACAGGGTGGCCCGGAAAATCGTGGATCAAACGAAACAGGTCGATAGGTGGGGTTATTCTGAACCAAAAATACTTCTACAGTATGACCGCTATATCAAAAGAAAAAAAATTATGGCATTTTTAAAAATAACTTATAAAAAATCCCGTTTTTTGTCATAATCTGGCTGCAAAATAAAATCAATGATAATAAATTTATTTTTTTTTGTGTTTTTTTATTGCTAGGTGATGAATCTTTAGAAAACTAGTTATTTTATTATTGTTACCTTGCTTATTTGCTACTAGTGGTAACATAAGTTTGAAAAGGTTAAGTCGCAAAAAAATTAATATTCCACTTTAAAGCCTTACTGTGAAAAAAAAATGTACTGATGAAGAGAGGCTCTTAATTAAAAAAAAATGTCACTTTAATAACGATTCCAATGAGGTATAATACATGGCTACTTGTGACTAAATAATTGCACAAAAACAGTTGGTGAAATACAAATGGTGCTGAGTCGCGCCTAGTAAGGAAAATACAATAAACAGTTATTTGTGTTGGTCACATTATTAAAATAAGTAACCAAAATAAATTATTTTTAATAATATTTATAATTCTTGTTCCTTATACCGTCAGACAATACAGTGAGAATTAAACAGACCCTTTTTAAAAAATTACATAGTTACATCAATAAACTTATGTCAAAGGATTAAAATTCATAATTGTAGAGTGAGACATTTTGAATTGGGTCACTTTAGTACTCATCGACTGTGATCTTTTACTTATTGTGTAGCTAGCTACCTGATCGGTTTTTTTTGTGGGGTCATTTCAAAGAGGTCGTCTTTGAAAAAGAAAATCATACGATTCAAGAATTACGAAGAAAATTAACGACGGCGACAGAGTACATTAAGAGAAATAGAAGTGCTCTCCGCAGGTTGAAAAACAACTTTCTCAGAAGATGTCGATTGTGCATAATGGCCAGAGGAAGACATTTCGAGCAATTGCTATTATTTGTTAGTGACAATTCAAAGAATGTGCAGTTTTTTTAATTACCATTAAAACATTTGATTTTAATTGCTGTTTTTAATTCACTCCTTTAAGACCACTAACACTTACAAAACATTAAAATTGTAGGCGCGACTCAGCACCAAAAAACTGTTTTTGTGCAATCATTTAGTCACAAGTAGCCATGTGTTATACCTTATTGGAATCGTTATTAAAGTGATTTTTTTTTTAAATTAAGGGCCCCTCTTCATCAGTACATTTTTTTTCACAGTAAGGCTTTAAAGTGGATATTTTTTTTTTGCGACTTAACCTTTTCATACTTATGTTACCACTAGTAGCAAATAAACAAGGTAACAATAATAAAATAACTAGTTTTCTAAAGATTCATCACCTAGCAATAAAAAAACACAAAAAAAATTAAATTTATTATCATTGATTTTATTTTGCAGCCAGTTTATGACAAAAAACGGGATTTTTTATAAGTTTTTAAAAAAAGGCCATAATTTTTTTTCTTTTGATATAGCGGTCATACTGTAGAAGTATTTTTGGTTCAGAATAACCCCACCTATCAACCTGTTTCGTTTGATCCACGATTTTCCGGGCCACCCTGTATATTAGACAATATGTATGCATACAGTGTTCAAAAATCATATTGACGAGCTCACCAACGTTTCTAAAACCATTGGTCGGGGTCCTTTTACACGCAGTATAAGTATTTAATACGTATTACGGTTTCTTCCTATGTAAAATTTCTAACACACCCCGCATCTTCTATTTCTTAATTTATTCAATTGTACGACTAGTAGATTTATTTCTTTATACAATAAAATACACTGGGAATATCTACTGTGAATGTGTTTATTCATGCCACATTATGTCTAACTACGCGTTTTCACGTAGCTCCTCATTTATTATGCGCACACGCAAGTGTTTTACGCATACGGAATATGTCGTATTATATGATTAATAAATGTATGGCTATACTTCCTATTTGTATTGCAAACAAATGATTATATACTATTAAGTTTGATTGGTGGAGTTATATGTACTATAGTAGCCTATTATATATGCATTTACAACACTACTTCTGGCTCGTAATACATATCTACATAGATAATTATATGTTTGTTTGTAAGTTCTATGACTCGTTTATTGTCGTCAGCTAATGGCGCAAAATTAAATTCATTACGTGTTCGAATTCGTATAAAATTTGCGCGAAATAAGCTTCTTAGTTTGTATATTTTCAGTTTCACATTTTCAAAATCTATTTTCGATTCCATTACTGTATTAATATGATGGAATAATTATCAGTGGCGTGCACACCATATAAGAAAAAATACACTGCCTACCTTAGTATTTTGGCTACCCGACCTAATAATAGCTATTGCTAGATCTTTTTTTGTTTGTTGTACTCTCGGCATAGGCTAACGAAGGTCATGTGTTTTGTGGGTGAGGTGGATAATGTAGGTACCTATATTACCGACAAGTTACCTATACATAGGTGTCAATCCTTGGGGATTACTTTTACTGCCTACTTTGTCGTAAAAGCCAGTGCACGCCGCTGATAATTATAACAATGCTAGCTGTCCCGGCAAACATTTATTTTGCCGTAGAAATATTTGTACCTCGTGTAATGGAAGAAATACACCTTTTAAACCTTCCCTGGACTTCCACGTGTAATTTAAGACCAAAATTAGCGAAATCGGTCCAGCCGTTCCCGAGTTTTAGCGAGACTAACGAACATCAATTCATTTTTATATAATAGAAGATTATGTTACCTATAACAATATTGTGCTCGAATGGGGAATTTTCTTTGACACATTTCTGCCAGATTTTCGGGCGGAGAACTGTCATTATTACTGTCATACTTTCCAAACAAAGTTTGACAGTAATGACAGTTCCCCATTAAATTGAGAAAGTGAGAATCAAAGTGGGATAGTTAGAAGTAAAGAAACGTGCATTTGAAGCGGGAGCCTAATTCCTTGAATCGATTTTTTGTACTCTCATTGTAATTATCTTTAAAACATGGAAATGTCGAAATGTGATAATCCAACTTTCCCTCAGACTTTGACTTTGACAATAGAACCATATTTCAATTTTGCACAATCGGGGCCATATAGACAAGAACACTGGTACGTTGTGTGGTGAGCGCGATCCCTGTTAAATATAAAGGTATAAAATGGTCACCGTATATGACCCCAGGTTTTCTCTAAAGTGTCCTGAATGTTTTCCTGCTCCAGTTAATGGCCAAAGAGAAGGTTTGCCAGCACTCAGGGGAAAAGTGATCGATTTCTTTGCGCCATCTTAATAATGTGGAACGACTTGCCGGAGTCTGTGTTTCCTGCGCAGTACAGTTTGAAGGTATTCAAGTCGCGGGTGAATAAGTACCTACTGAACAAGTGTGCTCCATCGTAGACCACATCGCTGCTTAACATCAGGCAGGATGGTGGTCAAACGCTTCTTCATAGTGATTAAAAAAAAATCTAATATGCTCCAAACAGCATTTGCAGCAGCTTAATCTGTGCCTATCTCATTAAATTTTCACAAACTTTCGAGAGAGTTGCGCACGAAAACGTTGAATGTCAAAAACTCAGTTTAAGCCGAGATGCGCACGCGCAGATTAACCTTTATACAATCGTCACGAAATGGTCAACTTTATTCCGTTGTAATAGAGAAGCAGAAATAAGATCGTGCTCTTTGCAATTTGTTATTTAGAAATTGTAGCACTTTCGTAATAAATGAGTAATATTTTTTTTATTTACTTACAAATGCCAGGTTGGTATAACTGCCCCTGCTCTGGCACCGGTTTGTTAGTAGTTATTTGACACATCATGGAGTCCAGAACGTTATACCGAAACTTCTTTTCCGATGCCGACAACTCCGAATATTCGTTTCTCCGACGACTAATTGTCCGAACAGTCGCAAAAAAAGTCCGAGTGCTGCTTTTTCCGATATTCGATTTTACGTTGAATTTCACGTTTCATCAATACTTACTTAACTACATAATACTGTTACGTACGTGGGGGTGCGTACGGATAGAAAATTACACTATTACGAAAATCAAGAATCACACTTTATTTCGGCACTGTAATTACACAAACTAATCACAATCGTTATTAAAACCGCTAATAAACACTTTTACTGCACGATTAACAGTTACAATGACAATTTTTTTATATTTAAATCAATTTTGGGCATATGGAGAGAATGGATGAAAATCGATTGACGAAAGAGATTTATATGGGTGATGTAATGGGCCGGGTGAGTAGAGGTCGCCCCAGAAGGACATATACAGACCAGATTGGTGATGTCCTGGCCGAAGGTGGCGTGTAAAGTACTCGAAACCGGAGGTCATGTATGAAAAGATGTATGAATGTAGATGAAGCGAAAGAGGGATGTCAGGATCGTGACAAATGGAGATCTGTAGTCTCTGCCTACCCCTCTGGGAGACAGGCGTGAAGTGTATGTATGTATGTCAAATCAATTGTGTTTCGTCGACATCGGAAAAGAAGTTTCGGAATAACGTTCTGGACTCAAAGTGAAGTAATGTATTAAAAGTCAGAGTCCTGGGGACCAAGTCTGCTACACTCTCGTAGTTGCATCGTTCTGGCATCGTAGCCGAAAACCGCTGTTTTACTAAGGACGACAATGAAATGAGTGTAAAGAAATGAGCAATGCACATCGTTTGCTCGAGTGTAGGAGACTTGAACTATATTTATGTTCCCAATTAAAAATGTTGGTAGTACAATTTTAGGAATATGTCCTTTTCTACACTGTTAGATTGGCGATATTAAGATCTATAAACTTATTACGTATATTACACCTCGTAAAGATACCAAAGATTATAAGCTGTTGTAAATTTGAAGTATGTACCACAAGTAGTTTATTTTAATATCCAAAACTAACTTCTATCTTCTCTCCTAAACATGTTCCGTTTTTAGATCCAACTTTCTTAATAGGGACCATCGATATAAATATGTTGTATCTGATAATATTTTAGAAACAACATAGGTACTTGTTTACAACTAAAACTATGTAGGTATATTTGTTCGTTTTATTCCAACTAATCGACGGAAATGTCTAACTTGTGGATCTGTAACTATTTTAACCTCGTAAGGCCTGACTATTTTTTATATTTTTATTTACAAATAACAACGGAATGTACTGAATAAAGTACAAAAATTTCTTAGTCTTTGAGTCCTGAACAATTTAAACCGTTTTACTTTTACCTGCGCGGGAGGTGGGAGATTCTATTGTTTATTCGGCATTGCTTTTAAGTGTATATTGTTTATTGTCAGGGCTGAACTGTTAGTGCACCCTAAACAATAAACAAGTTTGTACTACTTTTAGTACCGAAGGCCTTAAGAGGTTAAGGAGAAATTTGAAATCAATTAATGAAATCATCGTGTCACGTTCTGTTAAAAATCAAATTGGTGATCCGTAACCATTTGCCTCTGCCTATCCCGCTTTGGGATTGAGAAAGGCGCGAAGTGTATTTATTATTTTATCTTTTTTTACAAAAATTACAATACGTAAACCTAACCATGTAAAAAATAACTAAAAAAATACGCTGATGAAATCGCGGGGCGTCTACCATATTTCACAGAACGCAACACTAAAGACAATCTCATCGTGTACAAAATTAAAATGTCAAGAAACAAATAATAAATGGTTACACATGATGCTTTTCACGCTACGAATATATTTCTCATACTGATTGATGATTGATGCACCCGAACTGGTCATCAAGAAATGTACATTTTTAAATTAAGATTTTGATGCGTGTCGTTTATGTCAGGCACGTAATGTGCATCAAATACATACAATAATAATAAATCTCAATTTGAACAAATGATACTTGCAGAAATAGTTATTAAGAGACTAGTGGACGCCCCGCGATTTCATCCGCGTAGTTTCAGTATTTCATACAAACTATAACTTAATAACCCCATCGCGTTTTTATGATAGGACAACCAGGAGAACGGCAAAACGTCATCCATACCAGGTGGATATTGTATATTTACGCGAACCAAACGGTTTGCGTCTTTTCATAGTGAGTTCGCACTGGATGTGGAACGACTTGCCGGAGTCTGTGTTTCCTGCGCAGTACAGTCTGAAGGTCTTTAAGTCGCGGGTGAATAGGTAATGAACAAGTGTGCTCAATCGTAGACCACATCGCTGCTTAACATCAGGCAGGATGGTGGTCAAACGCTTGTTCATAGTGATGAAAAAAAAACCCTCTATACAGCGACGCGACCCACAGGATCGGGGTAAAAAGTATTCTATGTCCGTCTCCCGGTTCTAAGCTACCTCCCCACCAATTTTCAACCAAATCGGTTCAGCCGTTCTTGAGTTATAAATAGTGTTCTTTTATATATTATATAGTTAGAAATGCTTATTAAGAAACCCGGCAAACGTTATTTTGCCAATATACGAGAACAGCAAAACGTCAACCATACCATGTGGATATAACATTTACGCGAACCAAACGGATTGCGTCTACTTTCATAATGCGAACCGCCAGGAGGTGGAATAACTTGCCGGAGTTTGTGTTTCCTGCGCAGTACAGTCTGGAAGCCTTCAAGTCACGCGTAAATAGGTACCAAATGAATAAGTGTGCTCCATCGTAGACCACAACAGGATCGCGGTCAAACGCTTGTTCACTGTGTTTTAAAAAAAATATATACCTTATTGACAGTATTTACCTGCTATAAACATAAATCTTCCCCGATCATCTTTATTTAAAGAAAACAGTATTCTAATCTGTGTGTTAGAGCGTCTGTGGTCCAGTTGGTCGGATACTTGACTTGCAACCGGGAGGTCGCGGGTTCGAGTCCGGCTACTGGACGTGTACCAATGGGTCTCTTTTTCAGAGCCTATGTACGCAACGTAACGCTCGTACGGTGAAGGACAACATCGTGATGAAACCCGCACTCCACAAGGTGTGTGAACCCTATAACGGCGATGGGCTCACCCTCTGTCACGTTGGGTTAAATACGCTTGGTAAACCGTGGGCACTTGCTTAGCAAGTGCCTCTGCCTACCCCGCTTTGGGATTAAAAGACGTGAAGTGTATTTATTTTTTAGTATCCTAATCCGGTGCGTGTAGTTTTAAAGATCTAAGCGTACAAGTGACAGATAGCGGGAATCCAATTTTTTTATATGTGTTATGTTTGTTACCTCAAATCTTTTGGCCAGGTGAACCGATTTGGTTGGTCTTTTTTGGCTTGAAAGCTAACGGACTTGAAAGAAACGGGTAGCACCTTCCCTTTTGGTCCAATTTAAGTTCAGCTTCCACATTTGAGTCCATCAGAAAACCATAAGTCTTAATACTGTACTGGCCAAAGGCATAATTAATATGAAAAAAATTATATGAGATATACTTTGATGTAAGAGGTTGCAGGTTCGATTCCTGTGTTGTTTTTAGTGTCTTAGATCAGGGAAATCATTAGTTAGCAAGGATAACATATTAAAGAAATTGAGAAAACTAACCGCAGCCATTCATTGGATGTAAACCAGATAGGTACATGTTCTGTTAAATGTAACGTGCTAAATTGGGACGTAAAAATACTGACACCAACTCTACTTCTTACAGTAGAGAACTAGACTAGTGACACTAATGACAGAAGTAGGAGTAAAAATCTGTCAAAAAACAGGGAATGTTTTCCATTACGGCCGGGATTTTAGAGATAAAAATAAATAAAATAAACTAAATACACTTCACGCCTTTTAATCCCAAAGCGGGGTAGGCAGAGGCACTTGCTTAATTAGCAAATGCCCACGGTTCACCAAGCGTATTTAACCCAACGTGACAGGGGGTGAGCCCATCGCCGTTATAGGGTTCACACACCTTGTTGTGTGCGGGTTTCATCACGATGTTGTCCTTCACCGTACGAGCGTTGCGTTGCGTACATAGGCTCTGAAAAAGAGTCCCATTGGTACACGTCCAGTAGCCGGACTCGAACCCGCGACCTTTCGGTTACAAGTCAAGTATCCGACCAACTGGACCACAGACGCTCATTTTAGAGATAATTAAGATGCATTTATTTCGACCAGTTGCAAAGGACTCAATATTCAATACTGCCTTATGGAATTAACCGAGACATACATTTATCTGGCACAAAGCACACAATGGCCTTTTTTATACGACTGAGTGTTTTTGGCAATCAGATGTCGCATGCATCGACTTAATGTCAGACGGAGACAGAGATATCGTGTCATTCCACTAAGATGTTTATAAATAAATGGCAGTAAATTGTTTTAGGTACCTATTTATGGACAGAAGTCTGTTTTAAGTCAATTGCTTCGACTTCCGTTGCGGGGTTTAAGACCCAATTGGATTAGGAACATTGTCTTGTCACACATGGGCTCACCCCCCGTCACGTTGGGTTAAATACGCTCGGTGAACCGTGGGCATTTGCTTTGCCAGTGCCTCTGCCTACCCCGCTTTGGGATTAAAAGGCGTGAAGTGTGTGTATCTTGTCTACATAGCTATGTTTTCTTCCCTTTTTAAGCTGAGTTCTTGCGTCGTGTAAACTATTGGTATTGAATTATATAGAAAATCATAGTGATGCTGATCTTGAACATACAGGAAAATGGAGCACTTTAAATAGGTTTTTGATAGTAATCCACCTTCGGCTTTGTTTTATTTTGACTTCGGGATGTTTAGATTTTTTACGCTCTCTACAGTGAAGGACAACATCGTAATGAAACCCGCACATCACAAGGTGGGTGAACCCTATAACGGCGATGGACCCACCCCCTGTCACGTCGGGTTAATTACGCTTGGTGAACCGTAGGTATTTGCTTAGCAAGTGCCTCTGTCTACTCCGCTTTGGGATTAAAAGGCGTATTAGCGAAAGTGTATTATTTTTTAGAATTTTCACTTTTGACAGACAAAATTTGAAACATCTACTGTTTGGTGGTCAATTTCATAAACATTTGCCATTATTTCTTTTTTCTGGTCAGCGAGCCATTTTTATGACTTTCTACTATTTAACAGAGGGGATTATATGCTTTCTACTAATAACAGTAAAGAAAGGTACTGATTTAGTAACAAAACCGTGATAATGAAAAATGAAATCATAACATTTCAATCTAGACTTTCGAATCGCACAACTAAAGTTACATTAACCGTACAGTTAGGTAACCTAGCTAAGGTAATTTGACTAAAAGTATGCTGAGCTGAGATTTTACGATAGACCAGCTGGTATATATTATTACTTTTAAACCATACCTTCATATATAATGTAAGAAGATGGAGCTCATTGCGAAAATCTGTTGGACATAAATTCTGCCTGTATTATTAGATAACATGAAGGTCATTTACCTCAGAGATCTGATTAAAAAAAACTTTTAGTTATACAACTGTGAAATATGGCTCGAAAAACTGTCGGCGGTCTGTGAAGTAATTTGTCTTGGATTAGGAGATTTGATTGTGTCTTGTCGATAGTCTGTACAGTTGCGCGTGCGCCGTCTGAGAGAGAGTGCTTCTATATAGTTCATTATCTCTATTAGAACCAGAAGACACTTTCTTCTGTGAAGGCATAAAAGGGAATGTCTGTGACCACTGAAGCGTCGGAGTTGAACATCCAAATTCTTCTTTACATATATGTAGGTACATGTAAGTAATAGGGTGTAATCGATTGTTCTGTATGTCAAATTTTGCATGCCTTACTTTCATTGGTTCTTAAAGATCAAGCGAAATGGAAGTAGGATAGAATGGAAGCGAAGAAAAGAATTGAAACCAGTAGGTAGTGCGGAAGTAGTGGACTGCATGCAGTCGCAGCACGTGCTGGCCGCAATGAGGAGATTTCTAAATAAATCAATCTGTCAAAGCTGTTAGAGGTGCAAAGAACTACTTTAGTCTATTATTGTTAGTCGTGATAAATATTCACGGTGACATATATATAAGCATACCTACGACAATAATTAAATCAAAGGCAAAATTATCAATACTCAATAAGTTTATTGCGTTCCACAATGGTAGGTATATAAGGTGTTACATATATGGATTGTACAAGCATTGTAGATCCTGTAGGACACAGTAATTTTTATAGTAAAACTTATAATCTAATCTTAAGTAGTGGTGAGAGTGTGTGTGTGTGTGTGTGTATGCGTGTGTATGTGTGTATATATGCATGTGTGTATATGAATGTATGATGTAGGTACCTACTACTTAAAAGTGTAGTGTAAGTAGAGGGACCTATATGTGTGTATTAACAGTGTGTTTACTTTATAATTATGATATTTGCTTATCTATTTCTTTCTAACATATTAATATCTGAAACTACTACTAACTATCATTGCATTCTTGTCATCTCTGTTTTTATATAAATGTTTAGATAGCATATAAATAATAACGTAGCAATGATATACTCGTATGTACTTAGCAAACCGGTTTGCTATGAAGCAACGAATGATGCGACTCCTCCGGTGTTTTCCCAGCTATTTTATACAGAAAGCTACTACTTCTACAAAAAAGCATTTGAACATTATGCGGGTAAATTTTTTGCTCAGCACAAACTTCCGTTCCCACTATGCGCCGCGGGAACAGCTGTTCAGTGTCGTCATAAAAACATCAGCTCTTGAACACCGCTCCAGACTAAATGTTCGGTAGAAACACCTGTTTATTGTCAAGTAGAAGCACATAGTGAGTTCGCCAAAAAGACAAAAAGAGGACCTCATATATCTATCTTCGCGAAATATTATTATCATTTAATACTTTATTGCAACAACAGTAGGTACCATGGGTGGACTTAATACTAAAGTATTCTCTACCAGTCAACCTCACAACATGGGAGAAACATAGGTGCGGGTCAGTATTTATAAAGATGTAACTTGTAAGTGAATACGTTAATACGTAGGTATGTGGAACAGAATACACTCAATAACAAACATTTATAATGACATACCTACGTATACCACTCATACGTTCATTATAGTCCAGCTGAAGCTTGGCATGTAAATTCCTAGTGGTGAAAATATTTTCCAAAATATTTGAGAAAACATAACTGCGCGGATGAAATTGCAGTACGGTCAAAAAGCCATCGATAATGTATATTGTAGAGCAGTGGCGTGCACTGGCTTTTACGACAAGGTAGGCAGTAATTCCCAAGGACTGACACCCATGTATAAGTAACTTGTCTTTACGAAATATCTAGAAAAGGTACCTACCCATCTACTCACCCACAAAACACAGGATCTCAGTTATGACCTATGTCGTGAGTACAACAAAAAGGATCTAGCAATTACTCTATTATAAGGCCGGGTAACCAAAATACTAAGGTAGGCAGTGTATTTTTGCCTATATGGTGTGCACGCCACTGCCGTAGAGGCATAGACCTGTCGAGATGGAAACCCTTCGAAGTACTGATCTTTCGAGGTAATAACCCATCGTCAAAATACACCATCGAGGTAAGGAACGAACTTGTGTGCTGTACTGTCAGTCAGCATACATTGCCACAGCTATTTATAATAGTACAATGATTCAAACAGCAACAGGTAAAGTGGGTGAGTGGAGCACAAGAATACGCAGTTCGCTAACAAATAGAAACGAGGACGAAAATAAATATCGCTATGGCACGCATTTCAGATTGCTCTCTCGAAATGATCTAGAGACTTAGGCCCATATTATGAAAGAAAAATTAATGCATGCAGCAATGTTCTGTCTCTTTTTGACACTTGCCATTAAAATTAGACAAAACATAAAGCATCCTGAGTACTTGGTTCACGTAAGACTCGTAAATCTTAGAATAGAGCAAACGAGTGAATCAATCAAGACATACTTAGTCGGTATAAAACAAAGTCGCCTCCCGCTGTCTGTGCAAACTACGCAACCGCAACGGATTTTAGAAAAACGTTTATTAAATACATGACCTATCGCTGAACAATGTAGTGCCCATAAAAAATCTTTTTACACTCAGTATTATATGATCATATTTAATTATTATATTTACTCTATATCTACCTACAAGATGTGCGCCACGTTTCATCCTGTTCCCGTTGCCATTTCGGTATAGTCTATGTCGCAAATAATCAGAGAAATAAGATTGAGGAAATTTGCCCCAAAAGTATGCCACTAAGTAGCATGTCCACCAGAACCTTAAGGCTCCCTCCTCCCTCCGTAAGGGTTAGGTAATATCAAACTTTGTGCGAGACTCAACAAACAGCAAGTTGCAAAAACTGTGGCCGCTACAGTATGTAGGTATGTGTATACATACTATAGCTACATACTATAGCCACAGTTTCTTCTCGTTGACTGTTAAATATGTATTGAGTACATATAAATTAATTGCAGTTTTACTTGGTGCCGCTGCTGAATCAAAGCGGGAAACTATCCGTCAAGTAAACATTTGTTTCATTGAAGTCATGGTTCAAATATCGAACTTTCTGTGTCAAAATCCCAGACATGATAAACGTTTAATCAAAGGTAAATTTAAAATCATATTTTGTATCAAAAGCAGAACCTTTACTCTTGTGTGCTAAAAATAACTTGTTGGGTAACTAGCGCCATCTAGTGCCGAGTAGCAAAATTACTAACAAAATAAGATACTATGGGAGCTGATCACCGACTGAAAACTAATGCAACGAGTATACTAACAGTCTTGTTAAATGCATATGGTTTTTATCTTTGTAATCTCTCTAGCACCTCAATCCAAGCAGCAAGATAAGACCTGCGGCGTTGGGGCCACAAGGCCACGGTGAAGTGGACTTGAAGAGTTTTTTTTTTTAAATCAATCTGTCAAAAATAGTGGAAAACGAAAGAGATGCATTTTCCTTTATTTTATGTACGTTCGTCTTAAGATTCGCTCTTTTTGTTTTTTTTTTTAAAGAATACTCATAATTTGGACGACTATCTATCATCATCAGCCCATACCTGTCCACTGCTGGACATAGGCCTCGCCACTGTGATCTGTTTTTGGCTTCTCGCATCCAGCTTCTGCCAGCTATGGGGGCCGTAAGAGACGACCGAGGGAACACTCCAGAGGACGGACAGCAGCGCTCTCTGTGAGTTAAACCACGACTATCTATAGTTCACCACAATGTACTTCCCATGCTTTCAATATGTACAGTATAATTATTTTTCAGTTCCCCTTCGTGTAGACCCTTACAGTGTATTTTCCATTTCACCTCCTCACAGAAACTTGCAATAGCTGATTGTCTTTTCTATAAAAAAAATCAACTTCAATTATTTTTTTTGTTTCAAAGCATTGATTACTGCTTACAAACAACCTCGCTTAAAAGGGTTATTCTGCATCAATCTGTATATGAATTAAAAAAAATTGGTATTGTAAAATGTTTATTTCCATACACATAAACTATAACACAGTGAATACAGCTCACTCTAACATTTATAATTTGTCATTCACAAACCCGGATTCATATAGTTGCAAACTTATCAAAATATCAAATAATTTACCTCCTTCAATCATACAATGTGCAAGGAACATAGGGAATAGATTTGTTAACTTCGGGTTAGTACAATTTTATAGGATTCTACTTCTATGACTTTTAAGGCCGAAGCCTAAACTGACAATCGGTCGCTTCTTTTAGAATCGGCTAACGTTCTTTGCACCTACCAAAATTCGGTCGTCTGTACGGCTAATTCCGAATATCCACCCTAGAAAATCCACCCCAGGGTGGATAGTGGGAAAATACGCGTCCAAAAATCCACCTCATCATAAAAACTAAATTTTCAATTGTATGGCGGGGTGGATAATTGAACGCGCATTTTCCGAATATCTACCCTGGGGTGGATTTTCTAGGGTGGATAATCGGAATAAGCCGCCGTGCGCGGCATAAACTTGCGAAAAACACATTTAAATAAGTAAACCATAGTACCTACATACGTACAGAGTACCTTAGTATACATACGCACGCATAGCAAGTCTTATGATAAGCTTGACAGCACATAATTTTAATGGTCTGATGTCTTTGTGTCTTTCTCCGGTGACTGAAAGTTAGTAAGATAGACATATTCATACCGCAGAAAGTAATAAGTATATTTAAAAGGTACTGTACATTTGACCAGCTTTTGAGACCTTCTTTTATATCCGGTATTAAGGCGCGAAATTAATTAAAGATAAGCATTCAGCCTACCTTCGTTGTTTGCTCGACGTCCCTACACAGTCAAGACAGGGTATAGTTATATAAATTTTAAAAACGCACTGACATTATGGCTAAGATGTATACCGGGTGCGAAAATAAAGATAATAAAAAAAAATACTCTGTAGTGTCAGAGTATTTTACCACGGTAAATTTCTTCAGATTAATAAATCGTAGAGGTAGAATCCTAGTAGGGTAATACACTGGATATATTTGCGATAACACAGTTCTAGAGAAAATCCTTACTGCACACGCGGGACGATCTCAATGTTTCTTTACTAGTTCTTAACCGAACACTTGCTTCATAATCTATGGAGAGTAGACGTACAACGTTAAATCAAAAACGGCTGGCCGGCCGCTTAGCGACAAGATAACAAAGTAGGTAAACATTTTTGCTTTTGTCAACAATAGGCTACATTTATAACTTAGAATGCATGAGTATTGTTTAAGTATTGATGCGTATGTTTGGTTCCAATAAACTGCGACGCAGTTTGGCATATCAAAATCATAATTGTTTATAATTGATAAGTAAATAAATGCATCTATCTATCTATACCAAACAATTTTACCTTAAGGTAAGTTTGTATGAAGTTTGTTTTTCGTTTTTGACATAGGGTTTTTTTGTAATTCACTTTGTTTTTTGTAATTTAATTTACTTAGTTACTAGTTTTTTTTTTAGTTTCCTACTGTAAAGTGTTTGTTCGCTTTATTGTATCTCTTAGTACTGTAAATTATGCATGCTGTGGTAGCATGTAATTAGGACTGCATGTTATCTTGTGTTAATTCACTATATTTTGTTTGTATGTGTACTTGTGCGTCTTGTTGGCTGTCCTAAACATATAAGGCTGGTTCCTACATACTACTGGAACATATTTTGGTGTCATGTGAAGAGTGTTTTCTCGAGTATTGCCAATGTTTTTGTTTTAACGTTGTAGTTGCTAAAGGGAAGTACTGTCCTGGATGTACGGTCGGCCAAGATATTGATCTATCAATGTTCCTGTGTCACTCAAATCACTTAAGTAGTGTTGTTATATTGCGGCAAGTGAAAACGAAACTTTAATGTCTAATGATACTAAAATTAGTTTCAATGCAACCTTAGGGAGGTAGACCAAATTTCTTGGCCGAGTTTATGTACCGTTCACCTAGCCGGACTCCACGTACTATGAAATGGCCATATTCTTTTGGTATAAGTTAGTTTTAAAAAAAAATCCTTCTGATCAGAAAATCGTTTGTAACAAACTACCCACTGTAAAAAAATCGTTCCAATGGGGAATTTTCTTTGACGTTTTTCTGACAGATTTTCGGATGGAGAACGTTGGAAAGTTTGACAGTAATGACAGTTCTCCGCCCGAAAAACTGTCAGAAAAACGTCAAAGGAAATTCCCCTTTGGAGCAGTTGTCCGCGCGGATACAATGTACATAAACAATTGGCAATTAACCAATACCATTTTATAATCCCACAGGGCATATGTGTATAACTGAATAGTTTCATTTGTCACACCTTTTGATAGCATCCATCCCCGTGGAATGATAAAAATGTTAAAGTGAACGCAGAAGGATTCTTACAACCAAGCTACATTTTGTCATGGTCTAGATTGAGTAAAACAGGAAAATCCTTCTCTGTTAATATTGCATGGGTTTCATCTCCTATTGTCCCTGAAGTATAATCCCCCCAGTGGCAACAGCCCATTGTTACTACTAAAGGTAGACAGACAAGTCATAAAATTATTTTCTCCACGACTGTACAGATCTTGCTAAAGGAATTTGGATAATGCACTGGTGGGAGATACTTCAGGGGTAGGAAATTGAAGTACTAACCCATTGGACGTTGCCCAACAGAGCATGTTAGTACAATATCTAACTCAACCAAGCATCACTGGCTAAACACGTACAATGAAACATGTTTGACATGAGTCTAGGGCATAACTCTACTAAACTCTGGTAGATGCATTGTTCTGGCATCGTAGCGGCAATGTGCATTAATGATTTCGTTACTCGCATTTGACTATCGTCCGTAGTAAAACAGCCTACATTTTCCCCTACGATGCCAGAACGATGCAAGTGCCAGAGAGTAGCAGACTTGACCCCAGTGGCGTGCACACCATACAGGCAAAAAGACGCTGCCTACCTTAGTATTTTGGGTACCCGTCCTAATAATAGAGTTATTGCTAGATCTTTTCTGGTGGTACTCACGACATAGGCTAACAAAGGTCTTGTGTTTTATGGGTGAGTAGATAGTATTTCGTAGATAAGTTATCTATACATAGGCGTCAATCCTTGGGATTACTGCCTATCTTGTCGTAAAAGCCAGTGCACGCCACTGCTTGGCCCCCTAGTCTAGTTGTTCGTGAAATAACGGATATGGGTCAAACAAGTTTTCATGTGCATGTCAGTAAAAACTTTTGTCATGTCATGACATTTGATATTTACATTATGAGGGCACTAAAAACTTAACGTAAAAATAAGCAATAAAGATAATAAATAAAACATAACGTCCAAATTGACTCAATTTTCATGGCTTTTTAATACAAACGAAATAGCACATATTTAGCAAATAAATTATACTGTATTATAATTATAAATGGCAACAGTTAACAATAAATGTTGTCGCTTCTTATTGTTTCGCCAAAATATATAGAAATCTAAAGAGATCATTGATTTTTAAACATTCGAGGTGATAGTTTAACATTTCTGTAAAAACTGCCAATTAAAAGAAATAATTAGATTTATATTATTTTAGATAAATTTTCTACGGGCTAGTACATAATATACGTAATAATAAAACTTCTCGTAAATATTGCCAGACTGTTGTAACCATTGTTCCTTCGGGAAGAAGTGGAAGTGAGATATAGAACAAGTACCTCTCTTCCACAATTCGGGAAAAAATAATGTTATACAATAACAAATATATACATATACTCACATCAAAAGTGTCTAGGGATCAAGTACATATTAGAAGATTGCAATCAAGAATATATTTTACAAAAACTGAATTCATTCATAATTTCTTCAAAATGTGGTGAGTCATTGGTACAGGCATGGGGAATTAGGTAGGAGACCAATCCAGAAGATTAGATTTGATTTAATTTTTTTTTTGAGCCTAAATGATCCCTAGACACTTTTGATGTGTGTATGTATAGAACAGCGGTTACTTCCATTTTATATCATCTTAATGACAATACTTAGATCAAGTTACAATAGTATCACGTGCAAAACAAATTGTTCATAGTCACCTTCGAAAGGGAGTCTATTTTTTCCCGTGTCGTAGCCAGCTACCAAATCCGGTTACAAAATAGGACTAAGATCATTTGACCTGCTTTGCAGTGAACTAGCGCTGTTCTAACTTTACAAATACCATGGTGTGTGTGTATGTGTGTAAGTAATTGCAAACTTCACAAAAACACAGTGAAAAATCGTTTGACCACCATCCTGCCTCATGTTAACCAGCGATGTTGTCTACGATGGAGCACACTTGTTCGTTAGGTACCTATTCACCCGCGACATGAAGACCTTCAGACTGTACTGCGCAGGAGACACAGATTCCGGCAAGTCATTCTACATACTGGCGGGTCGCACTATGAAAGCAGAGGACATTTGACCAGTTCTGCCGTGCACTAGCGCTGTTTAAACTTTATGAATACCATGGTGTCTGTGTAAGTGTTTGCAAATACGACTTTGCTAATGGAATTTGCGTCAAGTCTCAGCAGTTACAATATTTAGTACAATAGTACAATATTTGGTGGTGTTAAAGTAACAAATCAGTTTGGTTCACCTGTCATAATAGGTTCAACATTGAAACGGCCTTTATTCTGTACATGTAAAGGTTGACTTTTGTTTAGCACAACTGAGACTGCACTGGAACTTGATCTGAATGTTGTCATTCTGGTGGTGTCTAAGTGGAAAGAACAGTACCTAAATCAATACATAGTATAAAACTAAGTCGCCTCCCGATGTCTGTCCTGATGGCTTAGAGGTTCAAAACTACGCAACGGATTATGATAAGGTTTTCTTTAGTATATAGAGTAATTCTTGAGGAAGGTTTATATCTATAATACGTGCATATAATAGCAGATAAACACTGTACATTGGCAATAATACATTTACAAAAGAAAATGAAATCTTTCAAATCGTAAAAAAGCCTTGTAACATGATGAACTTCTGTTAACTGCTGTCAATAAAGGATCACGTGAAGACATTTTGTTTATTGAATATTATATTATTATTTATTATACAAAAGAAAACAATAGGCATTAGCAATGAAAATTACGAAAGCTATTAGAGGAATGTTTTATTTTAAAGGTACAATCAAAGACTGGCCGAGCGCTACACTTCTGGTTTTTCAATATGACTGGGTTGACATAATGTTCACGGACACTGACAGTTCATCTATGAAAATATTGATATCGCTGCCACATTAAAATGCCCGGAAGTGTTACGTTCCGGAAATGCTTGACTGTACCAAAGGTAACGTTAAAGTTGGTTTTATCGCCTGCGAAAATTTATGAAAGAAATTTTTAAGAGTCATAATTATGTTTTCTACAAACAGATTAGTTCATAATTTAATACTAAACCTACTAGATACATCAAGCTCTTGTGCATTTAGTATTTATCATTCTAATATTGAAAATGACAATGACGCATCGAAAATGACGTTTAACATTTATATTTTTAATATTTCGACATTATACATTTATATGCTAACGAGCAATGAAATCGACTCAGTATACTACAGGAGCCTAAGTCTGCTACCCTCTAGTAGTCTCGCTCTGGCATCGTAGCGGAAAACGATGTGCATCGCTAATTTCCTACGTTCGTAAAGTAAAACAGCAATACAATCGGCAAACGGAGTGTAGGACGCCGTCAGGCAAGGTGGACTGATGATCTACGCAAGATGGCTGGCAGAAGCTGGATGCGAGAAGCCGAAAACAGATCACAGTGGCGTCCAATTGGAGAGGCCTATGTCCAGCAGTGGACAAGTATGGGCTGATGATTATGATAACAATCGTTTACCGCATCTCTACACAGGATTTGTCGCTCACATAACTAAAACTTTTCACAGCTAGACATAGGTACATTGTTGTAATAACCCTATTCACGATAAACGTGCAAAAATGTTTGAATTTATTAAAGTCTCCCACTCCCCAACTCTAACTAAGATGGTCCACCATCTTGTCACCAGTCTAATACCTATTCGTGTATTCTTATGTACAATTATTCGCTAAGACCTAAGCTGATAAAAAGTCCTAGTGACATGTATTCTGTCCAATAAAGAAAATAATAATAATACCGCTACGATACCAGAGCGATGCAACTACGAAAATGTAGCAGATTTAGCCCCCTGATTGAAGTAATCAACTGAGTCGATTTAATTGCTCGCGTGTGTATACTGAGAGTAAAAGGACCCTAATGAGAGCAATGGTCTTAAATTGTACAAAAAATGTCATCTCTCTAGGCAGAAAATTGACTATTTCGTATGAAGGTGAAACATTTTTTTTTCGTTTCCCCGCATTATAAAAGTATAGTAAATATATATAGCCCGCATAGTAAAAGTTTTTCATATTTACGAGCCCAACAACGTTTCTACGACCATTTCCCAGGGACCTTTTACACGCAGTATAAGTACAGGCCCCGTACCATGAGCGCTTAACCCATTAGCACCCACTGCACTCGGACATTGACAAGTTATTTTAAACTCTATTACTTGATAATAAAAGTCAAAATCAATTAAAGAGTAAGTATTCTTCTGGGCGTTAATGGGTTAAAGTAATATTGTTTACGCTGTGTGACAGTGAGAGTGTTATACCACTCTTCTAGCGCTATCCCTCTCACACAGCGCGAACAATATTGTATAAGACCATATGGTACGGAGCCAGGATGTCCCAGAAATACCATTTTAAATAGAAGTCCAACCAGTCAGCCTATGTCTTGGAACGACAAAAAAATATCGACCTTGTCATAAAAAAAGCACAATCAGCTGATGAGATATGAGAATGTCGAATTTTTTCGCCGTTCCGGGGCATTGACACCTTCTGCACTGGAGCAATAGGGTCTACAGAAACAGGGGCATTTCCGGACCATCCTGTATATTATGGTTTAGTTAACTCACATATTCCAGTGTATGTGGATCATCTAACTTACTAGATAAGCTTCAAATTATCCTAAAAACTACATAAGTATTCTAATACTTTGAGTGGTAATGTTAAATAAAATATTAAACGAAAATACAATAATTCGAATGTTAGTATTAAATTAATATCAATTCAATGCAATTATTCATTCAGTCAAAAAGAAAAAAATATATTCATTTATAATGTCGCCTTTAGACCCGGGTTATAAATTCATTACCGCCTGAATATAAATTACGTATGGTGACTTTGTTCCAATCTAAAATTGGGGTGGGCATGGAGGCATTTGTAAAGCTATTTTAACCTAATACCATAGAATATGACTCCAGTTATAAACTTTACACTCGATTTAATATTACGTTTCACAGAGCGTGTGGAAAACGAAATTAAATGAATAATGCCTCCGGCACACCAAAAGCGGGGCGTGCGCGGCGCGGGAACAGCGCGGACCCGCGATGTTTGTAATTCAGGGAAATGTATGAAGCACGGCACACCAAAAAAGCAGCGCGGGTCATCGGCGCTGTATTATATTGCTTTGTCGCTTCTGTATTTTATTACATGCGCTATGCATGCCACACCGAAAGCAGTTTGAGCGCGGACCCGCGCTGCTCCCGCGCCGCGCACGCCCTGCTTTTGGTGTGTCGGGTGCCGCGCTGCTCCCCGCACGACCCGCGTTTGGTGTGCCCAAGGCTTCATACTTGCAGGCGAACACGAAACCACAACCTTGCGCTTGCAAATACGCGTATTGCGACAACTGAGCTACATAAGCTTCCTTTGTGCATCAAAAACCAAAGTCACTATTAGTAACTTATTAACAGGAAGTAAATCCGGGCTTCAGTAGGCAAATATCAATTAGGTCCCATACATTTTTCACATTCACAATTAGAAACAAAACTTAATATAAGAACTGTGAACGTTTAATATCATAATGCGTCAAATAGAAACTATTAAAACGGTCTATACGCAAAATACGATAAACTGTGGCAGTGTAAATCGTTAACTTTCGTTTTTCGGTTTTAACACCCTCAAATTACCAATATAGGTATTGTTAACACAATGTTGTTATGATAATAGTTACAGTTAAAAATTTTCTCATAAAAACACTTGAGGCATTTCTAATTTTGTTTTTTGACATGTCAATCTATAGAGTTTGACGTGTGAATGATGAAAATATTGATAACCGGTCAATTTTAAACATATACCTAAAAAGAGTCGCTTAAACCTTGACTGTTTAAAACATTTATGATAAACATATGCCACTTTTTTACGACATACATACGTTAGTATTAATCATTTCAAAGTAACTATCGAAATTAAAAATGACTCAATACCAGCTTTTACAATCAATACATTGCCTTGATGCTAAAAAGTCTGTATCCTAACAATGACTCCGCCCTATGTTGTCTGTTAATATACGAGTTGTCAGTAACAGACCGCACTTCAATCAATCCGTCAGCCTTCAATATTCGCAAGCAATGGCATTTGGAAGGTTTCCAGACGTTTAGTTAATAGGCGTGCTAGTTAATTTCGTAATATTTTGATAATTTCTATTAGACCATCATAAAACTATACCACACTCAGAATCCCGATTCTCAGTTCAATTACAATGAGTAATAAGAATGATTTCCGACGATTATGTATATTCATACAAACCAAATCGAAGTCTGCCCTTTACGAATCAAAACTAACTGGATTCGAGACTCCAAAGCAATATCACAAGGCACTCTTTCCTTTAGACAAATAAAGTATAATAATATAATCTCGTTCCCGAATTAATTTCCGATATTTTAGTTCGTTAATTTAAGAAATTAATTTCTTTAATTTCATCTTTATAATATATGTTAGTGCTGCATTCTGCATCTACTTAAATAATATACAATATGTAAGTTTCAATACTAATATGGTGTAGTAGAATTACAAGGCGTCTCGTCCAATCATAAAGGCAGTTACAGACGTAGCTATATA
This sequence comes from Conopomorpha cramerella, assembly GCA_012932125.1. Taxonomy (NCBI): domain Eukaryota; kingdom Metazoa; phylum Arthropoda; class Insecta; order Lepidoptera; family Gracillariidae; genus Conopomorpha; species Conopomorpha cramerella. The sequence continues at coordinate 6,660 of SJJU01072785.1, read as the reverse complement.
ATGGGTAAATTTTCCCTAGTAATTTGCAAAATACCACAAACACGGAACTATAATATATATTTTCGTGACGTCAACAAAATAACGTCTAAATATTTAGGTCGTGCTACTACGTGTACCGTGGACTCTTTTTCAGAGCTTGTACGTTAAAGGACAACATCGTGATAAAACCCGCACACCACAAGGTGTGTGAACCCTATAACGGCAATGGGCTCACCTCCCTATCACGTTGGGTTAATTACGCTTGGTGAACCGTGGGCATCTCCCCCTAAATGACGGAAATAATTGGGGGAAGCCCTCGTCCAGTGGACGTAATGTGATGATATTATAGCTACATCAGTGACGGCCTTGATGATGTGGAGCACAGAGATGCGCAGGATTTGCACGCGTCACATGACACTGACACATGGTGTCGTGCGACCAGCGCACGCGTCGATATATACGCCAAAAATAATAAACATTTCGACATCTTCCACTTTCATATAAGTAGTTTTTTTTTCTATTTAATTACGGCATTTCACTACACTTTCAATCAAAATATAATAACATAGTTATTGCAAAGTTAAATTAACATTCTATATGATATAAGTAATATAATTTATCATCAAGCTTTTACACGTCCATCGAACTATTGCATGATACATCTACTATATGACTAGTGTTACTACGGTTATATGTGCATTATGAGGCATGATACAGCGTGACGCGCTCACACAATACAAATATTATCATTTATCATACATAAACTCACTCGTGATAAACAAAGATGGCCGAACACCTCAGCTAAAGGGCTCGAAACGTACAAATTTACTTACAAGCGTCTCTGTCTAAGACATGATTATTTTAATAACAAAAAATAGTCTAAAACGAGAAAACAAAGCAAATAAATTAGTGCGTCGATAGATTGTGATGACGCCAATAGATAATATAAATTCCGTATTCATAGACAAGTATATTTTTTGGTTTTATAACTGAATTTTAAAGAACAGATGGACGTGGAATTTTAGGACATATCGATACCTCGAGGTAGAAAGGTCGTATAAACCATATCATATTGTACTGCATAGTAGGTACGCACCCATGTCTGTTTTGTATATTTGAACTCTGTCATATTGCTCTTTTTTGTATCTTGAACCGTGTCATAATGCACTTGTTTGCGCATTTAAATCAATTTAGTTGTTATTATTAAAGAATTGTATTTTATAGTATAACATTAATTAGGTTAATTACTTAGGTTAGGTTAAGTTAGTTTTATATAAACTCGCAATGCATGCAGTGGTAACCTGTAAATAAGGCAGCACAAATCTGTAATTTTTTGCTTGTTTTATATGTTAATGTATTGTGTGTGTTTTGTTGGATACCCTAAATAAATAAAATAAAAAAAAAAAAAAAAAATATCATCAACTTACCGTTATATAGACCCATCGATAGAGCGGAAGATTCTCAATAAGCCAGCATTCATAACTCAATTTGACTAAACGTGGCTTGTACGACCTTTCTACCCCGAAGTATCGATATGTTTGGGCCTCTCTTTGAAGACAAAATCAAGTAAGTATATATTTTATGGCCCAAATACACACGTCTTCGTCCATCTTCCATCAGTACACTGTAGGTGACAAGACACATCTTCTCTATAAATACGGATTGAAATTCGAATCATTCAACTAAGTTCAAAATTAGAACGTCATCGCTTCACATCAACCCATAGACAGATTCTTGACGGCGGTGGTCACGTCTTGGCTACGCCGCTGTAGGTTTTTAGCCTCCTTCGTGGCGAGGGTAGTGTTGTCCTTGTCTAGCGCCAGCGAGTGTCGCTGTGAGCGGCGCCGGGCAGGCGAGGAGGGGTCCGAGGCGCGGCGCGACGTCGGCACCGTCTGAGGCACGGCGCCGTCCTGTGACATGCTGGGCAGGTACGTCTGGAACGACGGCCGGTTCTGCGCCGCCTCCATTATCGATCCTATGTACGGTAAGTAGAAGAAGTAAGTGTTTGTGTTGTATTTAACCTGTGTTAGCGTTCAATTTATGTAAAAGTACACACATGAAAAGTGTCTAGGGATCAAGTACATTTTAGAAGATTGCAATCAAGTATATATTTTACAAAAACTAAATTCATTCATAATTTATTCAAAATGTGGTGATAAGTCATTGATACAGGCATGGGGAAGTAGGTAGGAGACCAATCCAGAAGATTAGATTTGATTTAAATAAATTAGATTTTTTTAGAGCTAAAAATTATCTTGATCCCTAGACACTTTTGATGTGTGTAAGTATACAAGTTTGGGGTCAGTTGATCGTGTTATTACAAGGGCATATTAAAAACATTTGTGGAACTCGAGAACCGATAAGTTTCTATGAAGAGGTGAATTTTTGGTTCCTTGGGGAAAGTTGTTGGATCCCATGATACCCAACTAAGTTACTTTCTCGAATTTCACCAACGTTTATCATTTAACGTTTTATATTAGAATGTACAAAACAATATTTTCACCAACGAGCACCTAAATATAGGGCTGTATCCTGTACAACATGAAATAACCTCTTAAATCTAACATAAGCTGCTACACTATTTGAAAACTATTGCCTAAAACTATAATATCATTCCGGTACACCTTTTCATAAATATCTGCCGGTTTTAGCATATCTGTTATGCTTTCTTCATATTGTCATACATAATTATTATGTCAGCCCATGTCTGCCCCAATAAATGTCATTAAATTGGATTAAAACGTTCAGTAAGTTAATGATCATTCATAAGAGCCAACTTTGATTGAATGAATGCCCGCGTCCTCCGTTTTCTAACCATACACATTACCATAACCATACTTATGTTTTTCTCTTATATTCAATGCATAGTCTTTATTAATGATTAATTGTTAAATTACCAAACCATACAAACGGTCTATTATGACTGGAAACTAATTTACAGCGATTTTGCATCAGTCATATTGAAAGTGAAATTTAGTTTTAATGATGAAACGATTTAATTAATGATCTTAAAAATATAAAAAAAGACCTAATCTATCTAATGTTAAATATACTATCTTTCTATGTTTTCTTGCGACACTATACTTAATCAATATGTTAATGATAGCTATGCAAGCGTGTATGTTCTAAAAGTTAGTATTCAATTATTACATAAATATATACGTTAATAGTTAGGACAACAGCCTTGTCAAACATAACAAAATTATCCCAAAATACCCCCATAATGAAAATGAATTGATCCTAATTCTAACACTACGTTCGCACAGTATCGAAATATGTTTCAAAATATCTTTTTCGCGCAACCAAACCAACGAGAAGTAATAAACAGAGATAGCTATTTTATAGCATGTTTCGAGTCGTGCTAACGTAGGGCAAATGATTATTAAACATATTAAAATCATAATAGGCACATGTATCTTTGAATCAAAGTCAATAAACATATAGAAAGCAATATTAAACCGGCAACATAATGAGAGTGTAAGCTACAGCAAAACTGAATAACGGAAAAGAAGTAAAAATCACCTTTTAAACTAAAGCAGAAACAGGAATATGTGTGTTGTTAATGACCTAAAACATAAACAACCATATATATAGGAGACCTAAAGTTTTTAAAAGGATTGATAGAACTGTAAAGAAAAAATAATGGTCTTTAACCAGTAAAATAATAAAACTTTGAGGAACTTTTTTCTCACGGATACCACTGTCAGAATTCAGCCAAATTTTAATAGGATCACATGGGAAACACCAGCTTTCAAATGAAAAGAGAATCGGCAAAATCGGTTGACCTGTTCGAAAGTTATAAGAGATCAACGCGCACCTTCGGTAAGACAAGGGCATAACTGCACTTTTTGTAATTTTGCAGGAGTCATTTTAAGATTCCTTGCTCAATTAATATCATAATACTATGTGCATATATTTTTTACTCTTTCATATTAGATTATCACAAATAAACATCATATTAGACATTATTCAGAAATATAGTATCTCCAGGGATAGTACTACGTTTTTATAAGTTTTGGCATATTTAACTCATAACTCAATATTGTTTACCGGGTGTATATGCGCGAATATAACCAAAGACAAGCTCGAGCTTACATTTGTACCTTGTTAACTCATGTTGTCAAAATTTTGCAATGACAGTCCTCCTTGATAATTGCTCCTTTATTATTCAAGTCGTTTAAAAAGTATTTTTACCCTATTCGTATTAAGAATATACCTATTAAAGGGTTTCATTATCATCACAGTTACTCCCTTAATAAGTACTTATTTAGTTGTTAATTCATCGCCTTGGCACTGAAACCCCCTTTAGTACCAAATAACAAAACTTACAACTTTAACTTACCAAGTGTGCGAACGAGCCACGGCGCGACCGTCTGTTTCTGGTTCATGGCCGCTTGCACCTCATTAAGTGCCGTGTTCAGTTGGTGACTTAACTCCTGTAGTATAACAATATAGTATCAATGTAGTATTTTTATATTTTATGTGTTATCTCGCGTTGACGAAGCTTGTGCGGATATTTATTTGTACCCACGTATTTTAAGCATATTGACGAAGCCTGTGACGGATAGCATTCTGTTTAATTCTAAAATAAAAGTGTATCAATGGTAAATATTTGCGACTGACCATAGGCGGTGTATGGGTTGGCTAGCAACTTACAACAGTCGTCCAGTTAAGGCTCATCAGGCTTGAAGTGTATTAGAAAACATACATAATTAAACAGTTATAGACAACCTGGTATCAACGTCAACTTTTAGGGAATCTTTCACAATTGCGTGTTAGAGGTATTCTTTCGTTATTGAGCTATTTTAGTATTTCTAGTTTTCACGATAATAAAAAAACTGAAACATAAATTTTCATGAAACGCTATGAGCTATTACTCCGAGATACGTTACGTGGTGTGGTGGGAGGGTTGGGTGGTGGGGTAGTAGTGTGCTGGGGTGCTGGGGTAGTAGTGTGCTGGGGTGGTGGGGTAGTAGTGTGGTGGGGTGGTAAGGTAGTAGTGTGGTGCGGTAGTGGGGTGGTGGTGCACAGACCTGGTTGCTGCACTGCGCCTGCACGTGCGCCAGCTTGACCTGCGCGAGCTCGAGCTCGAGGTCGCGCACGCGCTGCCGCAGCGTCGCCGAGCTCTCGCCCGACTCCTCCTTATCGCTCTCGCCGCTGCTCTCTGTTCAACAGGTAGGTATTTTATACCATGATCTACGAGTATAGGCAAACCATTTACAAGACAATACATTTATTTTCCCTTACAAGCGCGAATGGGGAATTTTCTTTGCCTTTTTTCTGACAGATTTTCGGGCGGAGAACTGTCATTACTGTCATACTTTCCAAACAAAGTTGGACATTGCATTGACAAATCTGTCAGAAAAACGTCAAAGAAAATTCCCCATTACACACATATACAAAAGAAAAAATAATTAATTGGCGGAACGGCCGCGGATCTAAAAGTAGCGGTTGCGGTGTAAGTGACTAGTGTAACAACAGACAAAGCTGCTAGCTACTGAACAATGTCACCATTGTTCCCTGCCCCGGGCGCGTAGCTTCACCCTCGCAAAGGTCTGTGAGCGCCTCGCATACGTCTTGCCCCGCGGCCGTTACGCGAGTGACGTGGTTTGCCCATAGCTGAACCATCAAACTTTGTTAGGTTTTGTTTTAGCGATGCCGTCGTATAGCGTCCGTAATATTACGTCCTTACAGTGAAAATATGTATGCACCTAAACATATACAGTAAGCTTTTTTGGCCATTACGATTGTTTCGGTGACAAATTTAAATTTTAGATTACCTAGTCATTTTGATGCCATAGACAAAGTTCTAGTGATGTCATTCACCACTGTATTACGGACATGATAATAATTATAACGGCACAACTACACTGTAAAACTAATGAATATCAAAGAAATTAGAATAATCGCAATAATGTTAGGAGAATTTAGGACATATAAAACAATTAAATTGTTATATAAATAATCAAAACATGTTAAAGATTCTCTTACCCTTGTTATCTTTTTGTAACACTTTCATGTTGCACGAAGAACAAGTTTTCACAATGTCCTGAAAAATAACACACTATTATAATATCTACTTAAATCTGGTTGCATATTTTCAGATTAATCGTTATATAGTAATCTTCGTGATGCATTGTATTTGTATTCACAATGTACACATCAAGATCCTAATTCCAATTTGGGTCTGTACCTAAACGTCAGTATATTGTTCAGTAAATGAACTAATCCGTAAATGAAATTATTAGTAAAATATTAATTCATACGAGATTACAGGACATATGAAAAGACTACTTATCATTTTGCATCGTTTCGTTTCACTCGAATATAATCGGCCGGAGCTAACATGATAATGATGATGAGAAATCGATATTTAAACATCAATGAAGGCGTTACTACTGATACCACTGATGTTGTATTTACATCGTATCCACGATGACGCTCACCTTTCGTTCTAATCAAGTACAGGGCATGTAATGGAGTGATGTCAGTACACACTAATCGCGCGTGCGCAGGCGCACACTATAGTACATTTACTATTCAGGAGAAAGCTTTAAAGTTGAAGTTAAAGCTCAAGCAGAATATGGTAGTATAGTTTAAAGGTCTTCAAGTCGCGGGTGAATAGGTACCTACTGAACAAGTGTGTTCCATCGTAGACCACATCGCTGCTTAACATCAGGC
>SJJU01072784.1:0-61519 GCA_012932125.1 Conopomorpha cramerella | reverse complement strand
GTCCACTGCTGGACATAGGGCCTCTCCAATTGCACGCCACTGTGATCTGTTTTCGGCTTCTCGCATCCAGCTTCTGCCAGCCATCTTGCGTATATCATCAGTCCACCTTGCCTGAGGGCGTCCTACACTCCGTTTTCCGAGAAGCGGTCTCCACTCGATAACTCGTTTGCCCCAACGGTCATCGGTCCTACGGCTAATATGGCCGGCCCACTGCCACTTCAGATTGCTAAAACGATGAGCTATGTCGATGACTTTGGTTCTCTGTCGGATCACTTGTATGCAGAATGTATTTCAGAGTCGGTTATTTTGTGCGTACTTCTATCCTTCTCTGGTGACTAAGTAAACGAGTGAGATAGAACTGCCTAATGGCAGAACGTCAAGTAAATTCTAAAAGAAAAGAGACTGTACCTACGTGACAAAGACCAATAATGCGCATCTTTATCATATTACAGAACAATATTGGTTATATGTAGTTACGTTAGTTGTTGAATAGGTAATTATCTAATTAACCTCTTTTACGTAACGTGTGCCGACTTAGTGTTTAAACTAATCAATCATGCAGCAAAACAGAATTGTATCGCACTAAAACAACAATAGGTTAATTCTTAATATGTTCTAACGAACGTTTATTGATTTCAAGTCTTGCCTTTGTCCGGTGCATCCGCTGGCGGTTTCTCTCCCAGCGCTGGAAATATTTAACTTCGTTGAAATAGGCGATAATCTATATATATATATAATATAAATGTATTGATGTTCGTTAGTCTCGCTAAAACTCGAGAACGGCAGACTCGATTTGGCTATTTTTGGTCTTGAATTACACGTGGAAGTCCAGGAAAGGTTTATTCCGCCCAATATACGGGGTACAAAGGCGATTTCCTGTGCCAAAACAAATGTTAGCCGAGACAACTAGTAGGCGATAAAAAGGTATTAAGATTTATTGAAGACTAGCTCTGACGGCGAACATTTGTATTGATGTAGGAAGATTTGTGTCCATTCCTGTCAATTGTTGTTAGTAGACAGGAAAGGTTTTTCTTTAGGTAGTCAATACACTTACGTAGAGCGTTGCCGTTGTGCCAATAGTATATCTTGATCTGGGAGTCGTCGCGGCGCGCGGCGTCAGCTCGCAGCTCCGACTTGAGGCTCTTGCGTAGCACCCTCGCGGCTATGTTGGAGTAGTTCACGTAGCTGGGAACATTTCTTAATAACTGACTGATTAGGACAAATGGTCTACCACCCTATTTTGACCTAGACCCAAAACGTCATCGGTACCAGGTGGATTAAGCATTTAAGCGAACCAAACGGTTTGCGTCTACTTTCATAGTGCGAACCGCCAGGATGTGGAATGACTTGCCGGAGTCTGTGTTTCCTGCGCAAGTCTGAAGGTCTTCAAGTCGCGTGTAAATGGGTACCTAATGAACAAGTCTGTTCCATTGTAGACCACATCGCTGCTTAACATCAGGCAAGATGGTGGTGAAACGGTTGTTCATTGCGTTTTAAAAATAAAAAAAGTTTACCAAAACACGAAATCGATTATAAGCGGTGGAGCTTAGTCCTTGAGTGCTGGTAGGGCAGAACGTGGACTTAAAAAAACATGCAGGTATGTATGAACAATTTTAAAACGTGCGTCCCCAAACCTGACCCCCGCGCCTAATGTTTGATCACAATGAGGATTAGCGTGCTACTCAATTCATAGGTGGATCACGCTGGTATATCATATTGGACAAAGGAAAACGTAGGATATACACACTGTACGTATGCAAAATGTGCACCGACTCTGTTTTACTGTCAGTCCATCTAGAAACCCCTACAAGTTTTTTAGAGTACAGGTAGGTACCTACTTACTTGAGCCCTGCCATTCTCCACGTGCTCATGTTTGGCCCACTTCTTTGCTGCTTTCTTATAGGTAAAAATCCTCCGTTGGAATCTTGTTGTTACAAAAATGCTCCGTTTCCAAATAAATTGTGTAACATTTGAATGCGTTGTTTTGGTTCAAATGTCATAATGCCATTTTACAATAATGTCAAAGGAGTCATCAAACTTGCTACAAAACACCGCATTCTTGCTTCGACGGCGAACACATCTGAGGCTTATGAGGAAATAAAAAAATATGTAATCTAGAATTTATTTGTTTTCTCAGAATGTTGTTTAGAATTAAATTAGTGGATTATCTTAGTCGGGATGGTACTTAGATACGTAGGTACATTGTGAAAAAAGGTGACAAATGGGTACGTATAGTATTTCTGCTAGGGGGTCTGTCTTCATTCGTCACGATCACACGTCACGTGATTATATCTATCCCTTTCACTCACTGATTTCTATAATTTCGACCCAGTCACATACTTATCATAACTGCTTTGGGGAATTTTCTTTGACGTTTTTCTGGCTTAGAACTGTCATACTTTCCAAACAAAGTTTGAAATGACAGTTCTCCGCCCGAAAATCTGTCAGAAAAACGTCAAAGGAAATTCCCCATTGACGCTACATTCCGTCAATACATCACCGATGTTCTCACATGACCAAACATTACCCGTGTGAATTTCTTTCGCAAATTGTAATTCTCTCATTTAAAAACCACCGAAGCATTCCCTATTAGCCGTGTGGTGACGGCGAATAGAATACATGTGTCACCACCCCAACCCAACTGTTCCCGTCATGGGGGTCGTAACAGGCGACCGAGGGAGCTCCCCAGAGAACGGGCAGCAGCGCTCTCTGTGAGTTAAACCACAACACCACTGCGATCGCCAACCCGCCTGCCAAGCGTGGCGATTACTGGCATTTCATCCCAAATTACGGATCTCATTGGGGGAGGCCCTCATCCAGCAGTGGACGTTATGTGGCTGATGATGATGATTCCCTATTAAAACTTGCAGGTCGCGCAGGTGCTCGCGTTTCTACTGTATTCATTGTACAAGTACAATCCTGAATTGAATGACGTTTATTATGTGATAGATTGATGTCCCTATTTCTGTGAATAATTTTATAGGGTCTACTGCTTGTATTTGGACCCCGAGCAATGGTCCTAGCAACGTTGTTGAGCTGGACAAATAGAACTACTTTTATTGGAGTTCCTTAGAATAAGGTTGGAATCGAACAAATGCCAGCAACTATTGCCCATTGTATTGAGAAGTTATTTACAACAATAACTGAGTAAAACAACTGAGCAAAAGGTAACATTAGCTAGGAGTTTCTTAGTGCGATTATTTATTTTTGAGTATATAAAAGTAAAATTATACATAAAAATAATGAAAGTATATAAGAATAATTAATGAAAAACAGAATTCGTTCAGAACAAAAACGTCGGAGTTATGTTTTTCGTTCATAAATTTTAGACAACCTAGATAGCATTTCGAAACTCCTAGCTAATGATACCTTGAAAGACAAAGTTACCCAGATTGACTGTACCTACAGCAGTCTTAGAAACTAACACCAGTCTTGTAGAACATACATAGATGCTTGCGTGCTTGTATTATTCCCGGTAGCTCTGGAGCTTCCTAAGGTATCACTTTCTAGATGCACGGACTAGTCCTAGGGGTCAATTCTGCAAAACACTCATAGTCGACAAACTCAAACCAACGTTTTTGGTTCACCCTCTTCATCTCAGACCACCTATTATGGGTACGAAGGAACTCGCTGGTCATAGCAGGACGTAGTTGTACTTGGCTAGGCTGCTTGCTATCGAGTTCTCTATATCCAGATATAGAGAACTCGACTAAAAAGAAACAGCTTTGTTCTTTCTTTAAAAATCATTATTCCACATACAAGTAGGTACAATCGGTCAATAAAGTGCTATATTTTGATGAGACGTACATGTAATCTTTATGCAATTCTACTATTACTTATTACCTAGAGCGTCTACGGTCCAGTTAGTTGGATACTTGACTCGCAACCAGAAGGTCCCGGATTCGAGTCCGGGTATTGGACGCGTGTGATTGGTACACAACAAAGGAATTCTTTCAGAGCTTATGTGCGCAACGCAACGATCGTAAGGTGAAGGATAACATCGTAATGAAACCCGCATACCACAAGGTGTGTTAACCCTATAATGGCGATGGTCTCACCCGCTGTCACGTTGGCTTAAATACGCTTGGTGAACCGGGGGCACTTACTTAACAAGTGCCTCTGCTAACCCCGCTTAGGTATTAAAAGACGTGAAGTGTACTTTTTACCCATTAACGAATTTAGCTTCGTTAATAGGTATAAGCTAATTCAACCACATTTTGAATAAATTATGAATTAATTCAGTTTTTGTAAATATATTCTTGATTGCAATCTTCTAAAATGTACTTGATCCCTAGACACTTTTGATGTGTGTAGTCTGAAAGTTGAATACTAGAGTTCTTATACATTTAGCTTTACATTTTTACGCTGGCACAGTTGACTCTCAGTGTACTTACCCAGAGATAAAGTACCATTAAAATAAATCTCGAAGTGGCAGAAATGCAACACGGAAATATTTCACAGATCAGAAATGCCACTCTGTGGTCTAGTGTAAAGGTCAAATGTTGTCAGCGAGCGAGGTCGTGGCCGAGACCTGTAGCGTGTACCTCTTTACAGGTACACGTGAACGTTACTAGTTTACTAATGCCCTGGAAGAATTTCAGGATAAACTATCCTATGTTCTGATGCACGTTAAAATCTACCTCCCCATCAAATTTTGACAAAATCCATTTAGCAGTTTACGCTGTCCCCCTGAGAATGCAGGGATGAAATATATGTCTATGTCCCCTATTCCAGGTCTATATTTCTCTCCTCGTCAAGTTTCGCCAAAATCCGTATTGTAGTTTTTGCATGAAAGTATATCAAACTTACCTTCACATAATATTAGTGAGTGAGTGTTCAAACGATTGTTCTGCCATATCATGTACCTGTTATATTCCGTAATGGGAACAAATATGACAGGAGTACGAAATGTTAGCCGTTTCTGAGACCTATCCGATATGCACACAAAAAAAAACATAACGAAGATTGGGATTTACAATACTTCTTGACAAGAGAATTCTGACTTTCCATTGGAAAGTTTGACAGTAATGACAGTTCTCCACCCGAAAATCTGTCAGAAAAACGTAAAAAAAGAAAATTCCCCATTGACTAGTGGAGTCGAGTGATAGTGAAGTTTCAGTATTTATTTATTTTTTTAAATACTAGCACCAAATTTTAGAACCACAACTCCAAAAATAACGTCCCAAAAATAAACCCCTTTTTAAAAAATAATTAATCCTATGCAATATTTAAGTGTTACAAGGTCAAGAGTTTGGGCTGAGCGTTGATGAGTCAGTGATGAATGAATTAGTCAGGACTTTGAATTGTATATACATAGATATATATCTACATACATGAAGGTATGCAGTACAAGATGTTATTGCAATTTCCATTGATAGTTTCCTTTCCTAATCATACACAGATACTTGCATACCAACGTTGGCCCACAAACATTTTATAGGTGCCTTTTTATTGCGAAGTTTGGTAACACTGGAGGTGTGACTGTTCATTGTTCACCATCTGAGCAGGTGATGGGTGCATCGATTGTTTCGTTCGATCTTTGTTCTGTTTTCTTACATCATTACTTATGTTGTAGTTAACTATGTTATTATTCTAACATGTTTATAATCATCGTTTTAAGTGGTACATAGAGTCAGCGTCATAGACGAAATGCACACAACAAACGCACATTCTTAATGTATGGATCTAAATGTTGGGGAACAAAGGTGACGGATGAAAGAAGATTACATGTGGCAGAGATGCGAATGTTACGATGGATGTGTGAAGTTACTCAAATGGACAGGATTACGATTGAGTAGGACATGATTACGATTAAAGATAAAAGGAAGTCTGAAAGTATCAACCATTGACAGAAAATATTGGGAGTAACAGATTAAGATGGTATGGGCGCATCATGAGGAGGAATGAAACCATGTAACTAGGAAAGTGGTGAATATGAATGTGGAAGGATACATGGAAAGAGGGAGACCAAATAAGGTATGGATGTACTGTGTGAAAAATTACATGTACGTGAAAGGTGACGAATGATGCAGATGCTGCAGAGATGAAATGAAATGAAAAATGATGATAGGTCTATTAATAACTAGCTGCCAATAAACATGATTTACAGTGTATCCGTTATTATATACATGTATTATACATATAAACCTACCTCAAGAATCACTATATCTACTAAAAGAAAACCGCATGAAAATCCGTTGCATAGTTTTAAAGATCTAAGCATACATAGGGATAGACAGCGGGAGGCGACTATGTATCGAAACATTATATCGGAGACAAGAATCGAAAAGCGACCATCATTCTAGAGGCAGGTGCCCTGACCACTAGTCGATAACGATTGTCCACATTGTTAACACTTTCAGGGACTTAATGTGTGTGTGCCTCCACTAAGGTAAACATGGTCAACTATTCTGGAAGTCCTCGCGAGCACAGCAGATTTCTGCTCAAGTGACATCTGAGTGACTAACAATATTCTTTCGGAATACGGCGTTAGCTGTGACGTGACGGTGAATAGAATAAGTATAATATATTGTGTCACCACCCCAGCCCAACTTTTCCCGTCGTGGGGATCTTAAGAGGTGACCGAGGGAACGGACAGCAGCACTCTCTGTGAGTTAAACCACATCCAAGTGTCATACTAATATTATAATTGCGAAAGTTTGGATGGATGTTCGTGCTTCTTTCACGCAAAAAGTATTGGACTAATTTTTATAAAACTTGGCAGTATTGTAGCTTATAGACTAGAATAACACGTAGGTTATAAGGTACACAGGTCAAATAACATTCGCCGGGTTAGCTAGTCAGTTCATAAACGACAAAGTTATCGGCTAACCAAAATATAAATGATCACGGAAGTCATTGGGGGAGGCCCTCGTGGCTGCCAGCAGTGGACATCATGCGGCTGGTGGTGATGATGATGAAACATACAAAATAGGATCATTATTACATTAGTTTAATACAGAAAGGTAAAGGTAAATAGGGGGATGGAAGTTTATACTTACATGTAAATAATAGCAGGGAAACACTGTTAATAATGCAAATTGGCAAAATAACGAAGCTAGTACCTAACAATTGTAGAAATGCAAAATAAAAAAGTGTGAAAGGACATCCGCAGCCGGTTTATCACGACGGATAATAAGTAAAAGTCAATGAAACAAAACATGTAATACAATATATTATCTCATATCTCACACAACACGCAACGATTTTTTTACATGGAAATAATATATATGGAGTCTTAGGCAGTAATAATAATGCTGCCGAGATATCTCGAGAATCGATACAATATGAACGAAAGAAGCTTATCTCAGTAGCTTTTTTTACAGGTTATAAGTAAAAAGTAATAATTATCGAATTACCTTTGCACCAATCAGTAAATAATACAGAAGATTTTAGTTAGTATACCAAAAAATGGACTGTTAATTTATACTAACGGCGCTAGTGGTACCGCCTATGCGTCCATAACTTCGTGAAATATAAATTTAATTGATGATTACAATAAACGTTGATTGATTGATTGATTGATGCGTGAGCTTTATCGATATTTTGAGTGGAAAGTATCCGTGTAACTTTCTGCAAGTAACGATGATTCTCAAAATTTCAGTGCGTGTTGGTATGACGATCACGAGCAAAAGCGATTGTATAGCAACGGAGTGGTTGTCGGTTCGTAGCCGGATTGTTTGATTGCAATTGAAATGCGAAAAGTAAAATTTCATTGTTGATTTTGCTCACTTACTTAATTGTATATATATGTATCTTGGTGGACGCCCCGTGATTTCATTCGCGTAGATTTAGAATTAATTTCTATTCAAAGATACTACGACTAATTTTTACAATGATGACTCCAAATTTAACGTTTCTTACATGAAAAACTCTTTCTTATCTCATGTAAACATCATAGAAAATATCCCCTGTGCAAAATTTCAGCTTTTAAGGGGAAAGGGTTTGGGTCGGACGTTGATGAGTTACTGATAAATTAATAAGTCAAGACTTTAAAGTCTTATTAATCATTTTAATTATTAATCATCAGTCGAATACTGAAGCTTTGCTATAGAACAAAATACCAATAAAACAAGCTTTAGGTAGTCTGTACAGTTGGCCCAGCCTAAGTTTAAAACTCATATGAATGTCCTCAAACATTTGTTTTTTTTTTACTTGTCACAGTGTAAAAACTGGGTAGGTATACATACCGTTCAGTAATTTTACCTCTAGCTGTTATGTTGCCCCTCCTGAGAACTGTATTGATTTAGACTTACAAAAAAACGCCCACAAATCCGCGGAAGCCTCTGTCCGCCACATAGCAGATAAACTAATAAGTCGCTTGCAGCACAAGACATGTAAGAGTTATATTTATGTACATTGTCTAAAATGCTGACAATGAAAATGGTAGTTCTTTATTAGGAATGGGCCCCGTACATATTCGGTGGGTTGTTTTATCCGACTTTTGTATTTGGTGGAATATTCCGTCATACCTACCACCAAATAAAGCGTTCTATTAATAATATAGTCTGGCCATTTCATTTTTTCATAAAGTTTGGTAAAATGTTACAAGCGGGTAACCCCCTATTTACATACCTGTCATGGCGGCCATCCCAAAACGTTTGGAACAGCACAGAACCCAAACCAGAATACCAACAGAAGAAGAGTACATAATAACAAATTAACTGTGAACGGTCTGAAATATTTATTTACTGTGTGAAATATTTATTTTCTACAGTACACTGTAGAAAATAAATATTGGCAGTCCAATGTGTCCGTTTATTTCCTTGATGAAAGACAAGAAGATTTCGCTACGAAGAGACAGACACGCAGTTTTCACCACGAAGCCAGAAATTAGTTGTCAATATCTCGTCGTCACGTCAAGTACAAAAAAGTATAACATTTACCTTAATTATGTACTGTTGAAATGCCACAGGAAATCTCATAAAAGTGATGGACCCCATTTTTTGCCGACCATACATAGCTTTATAAGAACACAGTTTTTGTTAATATAATTTACTAGTCATCAATTTCTCCAAACATCGGTCACTCGGTTTTTTTTCCTGTAGAGAGCATAGAAGTTCGTCAGAATCGTAGTATTTGTATACTGTCTCTGCCTCCCCCTCTGTACTGCAGACGTGAACTTGAGTATTGTTACGTAATTCATTATCATGTACAGGTAGAGACAAGGCATAAAGTCCAACAGTATAATTAAACTAAGTAAATTATCATCGTAATAAAATAATGAGTAGGTACAGAAAATCAGCGCGCGCGTTGATGTCTTTTCACCGTCATTACTTGTGGGCAGCTTCATAGGAATTTCATTGCAGCCATTTGAAGTTTACGTGTTTACAATTAAACAAGCGTATTATGTTTGAAGAGAAAATGTAAGCAAGTCATTGCCAATGTGGGCAAGATGATCTAAGTTTATATTACGAGTGGTAACCATGAATATAGTGTGGATGGTAAGTCTGGAAACACATATTTTCTTCGTTTAAGACATATCGGTTGTCAAAGAGCGTTGTCGCGGAGAATTGGTGGAAACGTATATCGCTTTCTCTATCATCATATGAAATTGCTACGAGCTCGAGAACAATGTACTTATTGCCTTTCGGGCTGACATATGCCATTACGGGATCGTTCGTAGAGACGATAGAATTTGTTTTCTTCTCAGACCAAAAACAAATTGATTTTCAATCCGATTCTGACGTTTAGAATGAAACGAGACAGCAATATGAACGACGCGAAGGAGTGAAAGAGTGTGAGAAAATATTTTCTGTTCCTTACTGCGTAGCAGGGTATTTCTGGATCCAAACTGTCAAATTGATAGTAAAAGTGATAGTTTGAATTCAATTACATTTTGATGGAAAAGAGTTTTATTTCAGAGAGGGGTCGCGATCTGTAAACCACTGGGCCTATGTTATTAAAAGTTGTAGAATTTATCATCATCATCATCATCAGCCCATACTTGTCCACTGCTGGACATAGGCCTCTCCAATTGCACGCCACTGTGATCTGTTTTCGGCTTCTCGAATCCAGCTTCTGCCAGCCATCTTGCGTATATCATCAGTCCACCTTGCCTGAGGGCGTCCTACACTCCGTTTTGCCGAGACGCGGTCTCCACTCGAGAACTCGCTTGCCCCAACGGTCGTCGGTTCTACGGTTAATATGGCCGGCCCACTTCCACTTCAGCTTGCTAAAATGATGAGCTATGTCGATGAATAGAATAGTAGAATGTATATGGGTATATTATGGAAAGACGGTCTAATTGGTAGTCTAATAGGTGAAACCTATACTTCCTATATATACTACTATACAGAGGACAGATTTGTATTTTTTATGTAGGTATGCTTGTTAGGAATATACTCAAAAACTACTTGGTACATTTTCATGTTTCCATAACCATTATACGTAAAGAAGGAGGGTAACACAGAGTACGTACGTTGTATCCCAAAATTCCCACAACTATTCCAACTTCAAATGACAAATCAGCTTGGAATCCTTCTAAACAATAATAGTGCGCTACCATCGACTTAAGTAGGCAAGTATACGAACCTATATGAATATTAAGTAATTGTAATAGTATTGAAAGTAACACCTACTTCTCTGAACCTATGAGTCATTGGAACACAAGCGGAGTCACGTACATAATAAGTTTTTGAAGGTAAGAGGAAAGAGACAGATCGGCGGGAACTATTTTTACATGTTAATAACGTTGACCCTGCGCCGCGCGCTTGAAATACCTATATCTGAATCAGCTGAATGCTTGCTTGCAATCGACATCTGCAAGTTTCCAAGAGCCAATCGCATTAAGTGAGTCACTAGGCTAGGCTTAGTCGCTGTTTAAGAAGACTTCGTTATTAATAATCTAGTGGACAGACGTGGTCCTATCTTAATGACGGGATACGGGACGGGGGATACAACAAAGGAAAATTTAAAATTGTCGCTTTTGTTCAACTCCTAAATAATTCAATACACAAATATGTAATTCAAGACCAAAATTAGCCAAGTGGGTCCAGCCGTTCTCTAGTTTAATTTTGCCGTGTATGCCTTCCCTGGACTTCGTCGAATTATTCAAGACCAAAATGAGCCAATCGATCCAGGCTTTTATTTTTAATTTAATTTTAAACACGTAGATATAGATCATTGTGGGTTATGTAGAACATTTGCAAGTCAACATTAATAAGATATTAGTGTTTTTAATCAAATGTATGTTTATTTAGAGAAGTGTTTCTTTATGGGATCGATAGAAATTTTCCGATAACTTGAAAGATATGTACCGGATGGGGCCTGCAACAGTGCAGTGGCGAAAACTTTGAGAATAGACATTTTCAATTATCACTATGCATTATCATTTCAAAATCTATTTACAAAAAGGGTATTCCGTAACAAAATTTATCACACATGCAATGCTCTTTCTTTTGAAAACGTACTTCACTGACATTTCGTTGACATTACGATATCATCGCAATGTTTAGTCACATTAATCGTGGATATTAATTAAATTTAACATCAATTGATTCCGAAACAACGTCGAACGACGTCGGTATTCAAACCACATCAAAATGACTTAAAGTTCGACTGTTGGACTTTATGCCTTGTGTCTAGGCGTAAATGATAACGTAACAATACTCAAGTTCACGCCTGCAGTACAGAGGGGGAGGCAGAGACAGTATACAAATACTACGATTCTGACGAACGTCTTTCTTAGGGGTCGAAATAATGTTCAGTAGATTATTTTGTCCGTGTTTCAGGTCCCAACCTGTAGAAGTGTAGTTAAAGTGCAGCGGTTGCTGTGGTAGCTGTGCTATTAATCACATCATCATCAGCCACATGCGCCCACTGCTGGACAATGACCATCCCCAATGATTTTCGTCATCATTTGGGGAGAAATGCAAATAATCGCCACGGTTTGAAGGCGGGTTGGCGAACGCAGAGCGCTGCTGTCCGTCCTCTGGAGAGTCCTCTTGTCTGTTGGGCTGGGGTGGTGACACATGTATTCTATTCGCCGTCACCACAAGGCTACTAATCACAATCAATGGTTATTGTCAGTAGGAATAATGGAACAAATCCAGTTTTAGATTTACATAGATGAAATACTTTACCAGTAGTTTCAACAACCTAGGGATAGTTACATATTTTGTGCTAGTAGGCATGTTCTCTTTTCGTTCCGAAGCTCCGGAATGTATTTTTTAAACCACTGTAAATAATCATTTGACCACCATCCTACTTGATGTAATTTTTCTACAATGGAGCTCATAGATTCATTTCCATGAACTGAGGCATCATTGGGGGAGGCCCTCGTCCAGCAGTGGACGTTATATGGCTGATGATGAGGCATTTTGAAACTGATTTTCCTCTATGACACAGAGGTCACTACTGGTTTCTGTGTCGATTGTCAATCAGAATGACAAATGATTGACATCGTCGTATGCTTTACATATCGCGTTAATATTGATTGAAGTTGTTGCAAGAAGTTTCGGTAAAACAGGGTTTGATTGATGATTATAGAACACCGACTAAACTAAATAAAAACAATATAGTAAATGCCTCATTGCTCTTAAAATACAAGATTCAGAAGAAACATGGCCGATGTAGTTTGATTTCCTAAACATCTAAAATAACAAAATTAGCTAGCTGTCTTAATCCATAGGTGTATTTCTACCATCTTAATTGGCAACCGTATTAATCTGGGATGCGAAAGGATAATGGAACCATAGACTGGTCGCAAACCACAGATACTTTTACAGTTTTCCGTCTAAACAGTAACTGAAAGTATTTCCCCACGATAAAAAAGGGTATCTGTGCTCCACACTACGATTAAGGACGTGAGAGTAATACGAGTAGGTATACGTTACCCTTAAGTACTGATTTTACGATCTACATAAATATACCCACGTCTTTTATTCCTAATTACGTATAGGAAGAGTCACTTTCTAAGAAAAGACCCACATTTCACTAAGCGCATTTAACCCAACGTGGTAGGTGGTAGGCCCATCACATCACCGTTAAGAAAGTAAGTATCTAATTAATAGAAAGTCATAGCTATTTTCTGCATTTCTTTGGGAGATAATCGATCCTTCGGAACAGGAGCCATGTGCTTTCGATTTCATAAAACAGTCGCCCAACACGCTCCCCCTCCAATCCCAAGACACACCCCCACATAACTGTTCCTCATTTTAAAGAAAAGTATTGATTCTCCATTATGGATCTTTCAGCCGATTGTTAAGTATTAATTTACTTAAAGGTTTAAATTAAATATACAAATGGAGCTGTCGTTTCTAATTTTCTAAATCACGTCGATGTTCCGTGCCTCTGACGCGTACTCGAATGATGTCTAGAATCTGATAGATTCCGCTCTCCACTTTGCATTTGAATCAAGCGACGTCAAATGTCAAACTATCAAGTTGAACTTTGCATAGTAGGTAGGTACCTACCTACATACATAAGTACGAGTATTGCAACAAGTAATATCTGTACAAAAATAGAGATCGATTAGGTATCGACCTACAGATTTTATTATTGTTGTATACGTCGGAAATTACTTTTCAATGTTCTGATTTGTTTACTTACTGTTTGTTCATAATTTTAATTATAAGTGTCCAATAGAATAAATGTTTCACTGCACACTATTAAAGGCAAGTATCGCATTAAGTTTAGATTACAAATATCTCAGAGTGCTGACCTATTTGTTTCTATAGTTTGTAAAGGTTCTGGTCTAATATTCTTGTCATCCAACTTAAAGTCAGCTTTAAATCCTTCGAACGGCCTAACTCGAAGCTTACGGTTACTGGACATGTTTCTCCAGTGTAAATTTTGCTTGTACCCATCAAACTCGCATGTAAACATCATCAGGATTTCCGCAGCGTGAGACAGCGTCGCCGGCTGCGGCGGCGGAGCACGGGGCTCCACGGGGCTGGGGCGCAGGGTCCCGGCGGGGCGCGCGTATATCTCCCGCAGCTCGGGCCGCGGCGCGCCAGTCTCCGACCGCCACCGCCCGCGCCAGACCTCTGCCCCTCCGCCACTTGCGCAACAAAACAGAAAGGTCGACGCTATTGCCATTTAAACGCTCTCTGACATTAGGGGACGTTGCACATTATGTGAGCCGGCTTCCTCGTGGCGGTCAGTTTCGCAACGTTGAGGAGAGAGGCGCGCCGCACGCCGCCGCACGCCGCCGCCCCGCACGCGCTCCGCCGCCGCCGCCCCACACGCCGCCGCCGCCCCACACGCCGCCGCCGCGACTAACACGCACCACCTCAACATGAACGCACATCTCCTCCTGTGAGTACAATCATTTATTATTATTTTTTTTTATCAAGTACCTAAATAAGTGCGAATGTTTTATCTTGTATTAGTGTAAGATTTATAACATGTATTTCGACAGTGATTGTTATTTTTGTTATAGGTGCATAATGTTTTATTTATTGCATTTTAATTACGTATCGATTTATTAAAATATTTTAGTGTAGGTATGTGTGTTTATCCATCGGATATCGTAGTATTGCAAAGTGCGCCGAATGCTTGCGGCATTCAGTATTAATCGGCTACCTAGGCGAGGTCATTTTGTCGGATATCCTAAAGTTAATTGATAGTTAAGTAATACATTATAGATAATTATTGAAGTAACCCGTGTCTTATACACACTTTCCAATGGGTAGGCTTTAATTCTTTTTTTGGTTTGCAAAAGCTCATTGTTGTTAAGCGTGCCTTTGTGTGAACGGAAAAGCTTGTTTATGCGTCAGTCAAGTGAGTTATAAGTGCGGCACCGTGCTGCAAAGCTTCGCGATTCGGTACGATAGTAGAATATCAATTGTTGGGCCAGTTAGCTGGTTGGTATGGAATGAGTTGCACAGCGGGCTGAGCGCAGCTTCCAGTGCGGGGCTGCGATCTGATTCCTCGCGCGGAAATCAGGTATCCGTTGCCCAACGAGCAACAACACCACGAATGAGGGCGAATATTTCTCAATGGAGGCTGCGAAACTTGGCAGTTAAAATATGCACGACTTGCGGCGCATTGTCACCGTACAACAGATGCATTTGGCAGCTATCTCGGGCCTAGGCCCGCGCAAGCTTTATGTCACTGTTGCTTAACAAGTTACGTCTCTGTTTGTCCGGCATTCCACTTTCGTATGCGATATAAGTGTCTTTTATATATTTTGATTTAACTCTTGAGTCGCGGCACGCACTTTTCCCTCGTCGATGTGTGCATCTGCGGAGATATCTCAGTTGAATTATGGGATAATAGTGGTTGCCGGCAACCTGTCGAGTGGCGGCGGCTGTGTGTGCGCCCGCCGCCGCGACCGCCGCCACCGCCGCCACCGCCGCCCGAGGCCTGACGCCTGTCACACTCCGACACATACGCACAAATCTCAACCGTCACAGAAGAGCTAAAATAATAATAGCATGTGATATACCTCTATATAGCACAATGTGTGCATGTCATGCATATAGTGGCTTACTAAACCATTGAAGATTCGATGTCTACTAGGACACACACCTAACTACCTACCTCTGAAGATATTTTGATACGTACCTAGCCTAGCCCACGGCTATCATTTATATCGCACATTGCACACGATAATTTATACACATTGTGATTAGATTGTTCATTGATTACGAGCCATGATTTTCCATTCCCTTCGGAATTTTGGTATAAAATGTAGCCCCTATCCTTATTATAAGTTATGCTCTATCTTTCCACCAAAGATCGTCATAGCTGCTCGTTATATACCTGGTTATTTAGTTTTTCAGGTAACTTTTCTAAACTTAAAACTAAAGACTACTAAAGGGCTTTTAGAGCATTAGCGATAAATTCTATATTATTGATTTTAAACGGCGTCGTAGAACATAACGTACCTTTATTGATTGATAGTGCTATACAATTAACACTATGAATATTACCATCATTAAATTTGAACAGATACCTAATTTTAATGACACATTATAACCTGACATAGCAGTAGAGTGACCTATTGAAAAAATATTTCAGATTTTTCTTCGAATACATATAAAAATATCAAGAAACAATATTAATAAAAGTATTGCTTTCTTTGTTCCAAAGACAATAAAACTAATTAGCAGTTAGCACGTGAAATGCTAATTACGTTAAACTCGCACCTCCCTGTCTACATTTAAAAGCATTTTAAGAGATGCCAGTATCTTCCCGGTTATTCTGTCTCATAAATGAAAATATTCTGAAAAACCTCTAAGCTTTCATTCATCTGTTATAAGTGAACGAACGATTAAGTAATTTTGGCTTTGATTGCAATGGTGAATTAAGCCAAATACCACTAATGATATATATTTCTGATTAAATCCTGATTAACAGCTTAAGATTTTTTCACTCATTGTATTATTAAAGGTTATAAAAATAAATAGGAACAGTTAAGTACCTAGGATCCTCCACTCCATTGTGCACCAATACAAAATTAACTAAACATTAAAAAAAAGTTTTTTAAACGTAGTTTTTGCCATCGCAATCCCAAGATAGATTTAAGCAAGGTCGAAAGAATGTTTTAATTACACTAGGTATATTGCGACGTCGTAAAAAAAACCTTGTTTTTAAAATAGTAGCAAACAGGTGGCTCGTACTTACTGACAAGTTTCTCATACTTGACAATATATTTAATATTTTAAAATTAAAATATTTCGTGTTATATAATAAAATTGTGAAATGCTCGGCGTTTTTTAAATGTTAGGTGATATAACTCATATTTATAATTTGTCACGTGTTGTGTTAGTGAACATACAAGCATGCATGTTGTATTCTTTCTTTTGCCGACTGATGTCAATCAATCCTAAACTTTATAATGACTTGTCAGGTATACTAGCATGTATGTAGTTACCTCGAAATATATTATACACCCGTAATAGTCGGAGAAAACTGCGCGCGCAACAGCTACTCGTCGGTACGAATGAGATTCACTTTCATGGCTTCTATCCCGATGTGACGATCTCTCTGTAGGTGTACTTGCTCAAGTAAAACTCATTGGACCATCCACGGAATAAGTTCGCGACAAGAACAATAAACGCGGCAAAAGGAAATGGGTACTTTATCTCTCACCCAAGTTTCTGAATCACACGAAAATGTATTTGCCGGATTTTTTGACAACCAGTCAAGGACCCAAGTGAAACCAGTTTACCCTTACGTCTGGGCCGATGCATGAACTGTACGTAGGTAGATACTTAATACTTATCCGATTAAAACGTACAGCGTTACAAAATAATAAAAGAAAAAAAAAGAACGTACTTACTTCCATCAAGCATCTAAGCCTATATTGCTACTTATCTAAATCAGGTGCGTGCATCTGACTTGCGTTAAAAGCAATTTCGTAAGAGAGGCGTGAGTTGTGTACAACAGCTGGAGGGTGTGCGGCCCACGACCCACCGCTAGGCATTTATTCATATAAAAAAAATATATATAATGTTTCACAATAACAACACCTCCGCGCGCCGCGTTTCACCACACTTCATTAAGATTCATTTTAACAGTATCGATACATCTTCAAAGTTCATATTGTTGTGTTGCGAAATAGCAGGAGTCCACTGCGAGTTCGTATAACCTTTCCACAGAGAACTGAAGCGCGGCTCGTCTCCGACCTCCCCGCGGCCACCGGCCTCTGACTGTGGACACTTCATCAATCAACATTCTCGAAATACTTGTTCGATCGTAATTCCCCCTTAATGACTCGATTACATTTGGCTTGTGCACTTCGTTACTCATGAATAAATTCACCAACGAGTTACCTATCAAAGAAATCCCATCAGATGAGTGCACCTCGTAACTCTACATGTATGGATGCAACCGCACGGATGACGCCGCCATCGCGATCACTCACAATGATTATTTAAAACGATACGTCTCGGTCGTTGCGCATGTATGAACATACTTTCTTTCTGACAGGCTGGGCTTAAACTCTCCTTAAAAGGGACAACCTTCGAAGCTGCGCGGGACATTGACCCCACCACTTTCTGAGAACATTTCCGAGTTGTAACTATACAAAGTGTTCCACCACAGCACCAACTAAGCGAACATCGCATTTAACTTTCAGTAGGTACTATTACGTATTAATTGACTATCCGCTCGTTAAACATGATTAATTGTTCGTGTGATATAGGAATGAGTTTTGTAGTATCATCTCGCGTTGCGCAAGCGCACACAAGTCGTCGTGATGAAGGTGGGCCGCCGCCGCCATGAACTTTCGTACTTCATACTTAATCCTACATAAGAATCGCGTGCCCACGTGCAAGTTTCACCTGTCAATTCAACACATAAGTTAGGAAGAACCAGCGGTTCCTTGCAAAACTGTTTAAATCTCCGTATCAGTTGCACAATTAACAAACATCCGCATTCCGAGTTGGCGAATGTATACTTTTATTATTCATTCATATTATATGTAGGTACCTATAGTACCTATTCATTCTTGTATTGATAGGAAATGCCACAAATCTCCGTAGGCCGGCAAGTGCGGGACTACAGCAAAAGTGACATTGCCTACGTGCTGGCGGAGTGTGATCGTCTCTAGAGCATACTTTCGCTGCGTGCGCAGGAACTTTTAAACGTTTATTATGGCAATTGACTCATCGAATCGCGGCGTTGTTTGAATTTTGAATGCCAAAAGTTGTAATTTCTCTGCAAGCGTCACGTCACGGACACCGCTCAATTACATCGCAGGAAACATCGTAGAAAGTGAACACATCGATTTCAAAATGACGAGGAGATATATCTTTTCTTTTTGCAAGAGAAAAAAAAATGTTACCTATATGTTTGTATTTGAAATTTCTTATTTGCAGTTTCTACTTGTATGTAGGCGAGTGCATTACGTGCGTCATTTGTAGATGAGTCGGGTGTTTCTGGCGACGGCGGCGTGCTGTCGACGTCTCAGTTTCCGTATCGAATTATCGTTAATTTTGGACAATTACCACGAGTGAGGCCACCCACACTGGAGCGGTGGTTTCCCAACGCTCGTCATTTCGCTAAACAAAATGTTTCAGACGGGGGAGCTGTTATATAAAATATGCTAAAAAATGTGCCGTAGGTAGATCCGGTGGTATGAGAGAGTAGAATGCAGTATTGTCGAGTGTTGCGTAATTTTCCGCCTCATCCACGCCCTGACCAGTTCCTCGCGCGGCGGCGGCGTCTTTACTACATTCTTGCAATCCAATACGATTAGTGTTTCGTCATTGGCCAATTAGATAGTAACATTAGCAACGATTGTCATCAACATCATAAAAAAAAAAACAAATTTCTGTAGGAATGCATAAATTTAACGATTATCTACACCTCATTGGGCCGAGCATTGTCCAATGTGGAAATACCGAATAAACGTATGCGTCGATCAATGTACATATATGTATAGGTAGTTAGTAAGTAATTGTATTGTGTTTCGTTACTTAGTGAGAAACAAAAACAACGAATTTACTTACTTACCTACAAGTGCCGATCTAGATTTCTAATTACTTGCGCACGCAATTCGATGCAGTGTTGAGTCCTCCTGTAATTTGTTACGACATGAGAAAAAAAATAGGTACAAATTCACATAAAGAAATGCAATAAACTCACCTTTAAAAAGGGAAAGAAAAATAACACAATGATATCTATAATATAGGTAGGTACTAGCTGTCCCGGCAAACATTTGTTTGCCATAATAAGTTGCCTTTGTACCCCGTGTATTGGGAGAAACACAACTGGTAGATGCATAAAAAATAGATAGTTGCCGATTCTCACACCTACTGAATACGCGTATAACATTTTTGGACTGTTTTATAGAAAAAAATATAGAAAACAGTCCTTCCTCATTTAGATTAGTCTTTCTTCATTACTTATTCGTTATTTTACTTAGTTTTACATCTCTCTATATTAGGTATTAACCATCTAACCTTTGATTAGATATTATAACAAACTAGTGGACGCGACAGACGTTGTCCTATCTTAACCATTAATATGAAATTAGTATAACCTCAAGGGTGGCACGTGTCCAACAGTGGATGTATTTTTTTTCATAAGAACTTTCTGCTGTCATTAATAAGCACAACAATGAAAGAATTAGCGAAATCGGTCCACACGTTTCGGAGTGATGCGGTTACCAACACATTTTGGGATTTTTATATTATAAGCTCAAATAACAACTAAATAACTATTTTCACACATTTCAACACAACATAATTGCCTTAATTAGTATTAATTCGTTAAATAATTAACTGATCACACTAATGTTGTAATTGATTCAACTTATTGTATAAATTAAACAGAAACGATTCTTCGGCTTCCCTGTTAACGTATTCAATTCGGAGTCTCTCTCATTTCAATTAGTAAATACCTAGTGATAGTTCTAAAATACCTATTTGATAAATTCACAAGAAGGTGAGCAAGTCGCAGATTTTTTATACAAAATACTCTTTTACGATGTAATATTATTATTCTATACCTCTGTACGACAAAAGATAAATTAACTGACCTACTCGAAAGTTGTTGCCTACACCAGTGCATTGGTCGGTTGTCTACAATCAACGATCTATAATCTCGTAGCAAATAACTTTTCCAGCCGACCACCGCCGTGTCGCACGAACTTGAACCGTGATGTTGCTTCGTCGGGAATACTGGGAGCTCACAATAATTATTATTAACAGGATGTCATAAGTCATTGAAATGAATGGACCTTTTCGCGGATGCAGCGTACGTAGTGTCCCATGTGGTACCAGGTCAGCAGCCACTTCGGGTAGATGTTCTTCACTTTCCCTTTTTACTGGTCTCTCGGACCGTGTTCAGATATAATGTAGTATGTGAACAAAACAACCAATCGTTGCATTGTTGTAGATATAATGTACTTGAAAGACTGATCTTAGAGTTTTGTCTTACTCATTAGTAAGTTGCCAGAGAAGGATGAAAAGAGATGTTTATTGTAAAAATTAATGAACTAGGTATTCATGATACAATGTATTGTTTTATAGCCTAGCGACTGTCTACTTACCTAACTAATATTGATTTGGACAGTATTATTTTCCACGCAAATTTCTTTTTTTCTTAATAGAGATCAGCTAACAAAGTAGTTTGTCATTTTTATAACCCTCTCCCATCGTAGATCACATCGCTGCTTAACATCAGGCAGGATATTAGTCAAGGCTTGTTCACTGTGTTTAAGAAAAAGGCAACTACTAACTATTGAATATTACACCTGCCATTACTTGCACTGCATGATTGTTTGCACAAAATTGGAATAATTAAGTATGATTTATATTGTGAAATCGCAACATAACGATGCCGTTATTTGCCTACTTAATTTAACACGCCCTGTCCGTGTTTGGTTTTACTATTATGTTATTGAACAACAGTAGTGTTAGAATAACAACAATGACGTCACTATTACCTACTGCATTATACATTATATTGCCTCTGCCTCCCCATTTTTATAAAGCTTTTCCTCTGTCTCATCCTATTCGATTTACCTAAATAACAAAATATCATATATGCCGTGAATATATTAACACTTTCTTGGACACTCGAATAAAGACAATAGAAGTTTTCACGCCGACCTACCACGTCAGGTCCCCGAAACGGTTAAGTACGCCTACCACTTGCTCCAAACCCTCTTACGATCATACTTTTACCGACTTTACTACTATCGAAGTTAAGCTGTACCTTAATAGGCTTGGTCTCAGTCATTGTATAGGGTGATTCCACCCGTGTGTTATCTCTACAGCAGTAGATAAACTCGAGCGGCAGTAGCGTGCACTGGCTTTTACGACAAGGCCGTAATCCCCAAGGATTGACACCTATCTATAGGTAAACTTGTCTTTACGAAACACAAGTACCTACCTATCTACTCACCTACAAAACACCGGGCCTATGTCGTGAGTACACAAAAAAGGTTCTAGCAACAACTCTATTATTAGGTCGGGTAACCAAAATAATAATGTAGGCAGTGTCTTTTTGCCTATATGGTGTGCACGTTACTGTCGAGCGGGTAATATTCGAAAAGTTAACATTTGGATTTGTAAGCAAAGAACGTTGTTTTACAGGCGTCCCATGTTTCGAAGTAGTTACACGTTTCCTTTTACAGTGATTCAGCGTAGATGCATACATATAATTATATTATTGACTACGGTACGAAATTAAAAAAGGCTTTAAGTCTGTAGGCCGGAACTTTCGCCCGCCATGATAATGAACTTACGTTACGCAATGTACGCAACCTCGGAAGAACAGCAGCAATGGAATGCGATCACGCAGCCGACGATGACGGCGCCTGCGCAGCTTCATTAACCCTTCGGAATACCTCACATAA
This sequence comes from Conopomorpha cramerella, assembly GCA_012932125.1. NCBI lineage: Eukaryota > Metazoa > Arthropoda > Insecta > Lepidoptera > Gracillariidae > Conopomorpha > Conopomorpha cramerella. Next base: position 39,261 of record SJJU01072784.1, on the reverse strand, counting down.
TATATTAGTTATGCGTATAACACACGAAAAGTCTGATTCTAATTAAAGAACATTAATCCAGTTGTCAGTGTCTGTTGTAAAATAATATTGGCTCTCGTGTTTATTTCAACGAATTTATCCATAAATAATGTTTTTTTTTCTCCTATTCTATTTTTTATTTATTTACGGTATATTATTCATAAGCATGTCCTAATTTGAAGGTATAGTCCACAAGCACTTAGATTATTCAGACACTAGGTTTTAGTAAGTATTTTCTCCAATAACTTGGATGGAATGTAACCTAATCCAATCTTACATAGTTGTATAATATGGTTATAGGGTTGTTTGTGTCAAAGAAAGTAAACAAACAAGCGTTAGTTTAGGAGAAAAAGATTACCTGATAAAGGTATACCCATATGTTCGATCGCTGCAAATTACTATAATTATCTTGAAATTAGCATAATTTAAACTTTCAGTACGGTAGTATTACAGTCACTCACCCGCCTACTATAGCGCCCGAGGATAGAGATGTTATGTAAGTTAAGTAGCAACATAAAATTATCCTAGGGTGAATTATTTGACAAGTATTCAGCAGTCCACGAAATTAGCATTGTTTTGGTAGATAATAGGCAGTGAGCGTGTGGGAAGCTGCACTTACGATACGGACGCCTGCAAAAAGCTAACGTCAAACATTCTCACGTTCTCCGCAAATAGCACTATTCAGCATTCGCCGCGGCAATCGTTGTCTACTACCGCCATCTAGCGTATGCTGTTGAAATTATCTGATTGGCGTAATGATTGTACACACGTCTCATCACTGTAAGCAAACTACCCTGTCGGATGAACAGATCTAGCCACCATAAACTCTTTGTCTCTCTCGGAGTTTTTTTTTTTATAGAAATGATAATGTTTTAATGATATTTTCCTGTGAATGTATAAAATCCTTTGTTAGTGTTTCAGCTACGCTATAAAAAGGTAGCGTTTGTACCAAAATCTCTAGTTTCTAATCGTAATAGTTTCTGCTTTACGGTGATAGTACAGAATAGATTTAACGTTAACATTTTTCCTTTTATATTTGATTATCTTCTCATAGGCTAGGCTGGCTCTATCTTCCTAGGGAGGTGTATGGAACGTTTCATGCTATCGTCGTTGGTTCGTTTCTCTAAGTAACTCTTGAATGAAGTAAAGGTTCAGTCAGGACGCTTTCTGCCGAGGTGCTGATGCCTGCATGTGGCAATGCCTAGATCCCCTATTGACCGCATTATTCGTTGGCGACAATGAATGACTTTCTCCACACACCCGGAGATCAGCGGATATGTCAAGGACGCGCATGATCGCGGCGTGACCCGCGGCGGCCGCCACCGCCGCGCCGCCGCCACCGCCGACATGTCACCGACCAAACTCGTTACTGACGCAACTGAATCATAATCATCCACAATAACAACTATAATACACATATAACTGACATAAATAAAATCTTACGAATCAACATCAAAAGGTTAATAATACGCGAATAACATTTGATTTTCATCAGTGTATCCTTGATCTATAGTTATGAATATTTACTTATACAGATTAACTACGGTGGGCTTTTAAATTTAAAAGCAGATGCGGAAACAGTAACACTCTCAAATTCCCTTTCGCCTTCTTTGTTTTTTTTTTCTAATACGTCAGTAGGTAATAAATATTGTGTAACATAAAGAAAGAAATGGGTAACTTTAATTCAATAAGTAGTTTAAATTAAGCACTATCATTTTACTATTTAACTTAATATAATAACACATTCGGTTCACGTTACTTCGGTCGTGTAAAGAGTTGATACACTTACTTATTTGTATGTGTGTTTCTTCAACATGTCGTGGGTAATACATAACGCAGCTTGCTACATTTCAATCACTGTACTGCCTCTATAGAAACTTATACGTTTGAACGGTTTTGCATTCAGAATTTTAAACTTAGATTGCGTCTATCTACTTGCATGCAAAAAAACTACATAGACTGCTCTCACTAGGCCATGTTTGCTCGCAGTAAAGACTGCATGTTTGTTGTTGAGATATAGCATTCTACTGTCATATTTATGTATGTAAGTATGTACACATTATGCTTCAGGAAATTGAGAATCGATTTGCACAGACCGAATGGCGCAATGTGTTACGTGAACGCTCAATTCAGTTCTTTGGGATGGTTGTGGACAAATTCGCAACATATCTTCATATCTTGTCAATGTTGAATTATCTACTGTCGATACAGGCACTTACAGAAAGACCAAACAAAGGATCGTTAAATGCGCGCGAATTTCAATGAAAGCAAGTTAGTTTGACAGTGTGTATTTTTTTCACATTCTATAAAGTACTAGGTGACTAAATGGATAATTTAATTCATGTCAAAACATTTATGATCCGTTCAGGAACGACTTTCGTCCGCAATGAACACAACCTATGGTACTTCCCTAACTGTTAATGTTTAATTTTAATTATTAGGACTTGACATGAATTGGTAGACGTTATCTTGTTGTAGCGCTGTGACACATACCTACGTAAGGACTTAATTCTGCACTGCTTCACATAGGTATACTATCTAGGCTTTGTTTTGCAAACAGTCTTAGACTCAGTAACCTAACCTAACCTACCTAATCCCATATAATCTAATCGCCAAGTGTATCAGTATTTGAAAGTAAGTCATTATTACTTGATGCTTTCACGCATTAAGGCGACAGAGACAAAATCCATGTCAAATTTGTGAGCAAAAACACACACCTTTTTTTTAATCAATATGAACAAGCGTTTGATCACCATCCTGCCTGATGTTAAGCAGCGATGTGTCTACGGTGGAGCACACTTGTTCAGTAGCTACCTATTCACCCGCGACTTGAAGACCTTCAGACTGTACTGCGCAGGAAACACAGACTCCGGCAAGTCGTTCCACATCCTGACGGTTCGCGCTATTAAAGTGGATGCAAACCGTTTGGTTCGCGTAAGTGGCAATTGTATGGATGACGTTTTGCCGTTCTCCTGGTTGTCCTATTGTAGAAACGCGATGGGGGTATTAGGTTATGCAACTCCGTAGCACACTCTCCGAAACGAACGACCTTTCAGTACTCCTTTGAACTACATGTTTTTATCGGTAAGTGTTAATGAATAGAGAATATCCTCTGCCAAAAAACCAGTAGCTATATACAAGAGGTCGTGTAATATGTAATTCTCGTCTTAAATAATGCGGTAATGGGCATAATATTATTTTGAATTTCACTTTCACGACATATAGTGGTGGCGTGTGTAAGAGATCACAGCCGGGATGAATAATGCATTAGCTCCGGTTATGTGTAACACATTCTGTTGGTCCTCGGACGTTGCGAAATGTTCTTCAACAATCTCACTTGTGCATCCTAATATATAATATTCGATCTCCATATACAAATGGATCGCTTGTTTTGGTTGCAACGATTTTAGAACGAATCTACTATAAACATTGTTTTAACTGGGCATAAAACCTATGTTGCTTTTATTACGTTTTATACTTGTAAGTTATTGACACGGCGGTGGCGGCTCGGCCGCGAGGTGGCATAATAATAAATTAGTGTAGGTATCTAGCTGCATGCATTGTGGTTGAAAGTAAAAGTTTGTACTCAAGTATCATAGTGTTTTACTATCTACAAAAAGGTCGAGTCACGAACTAATATGTGATTACAAATAAATATAAAAAAGCACTTTTAGTCCGGCTTGATAATACATAAATCGTTCCGCTTTACCCCGTTGTTAATTGACTGGCCCATACAATTCATATATCTTGTATTCACAACATTACCATTTGTGTCGCAGCACGGTCGCTTGTTTCATTATGAAAAAGCTGTCAAGGAAGAATATTGTTCTAGACGTGGTGCATAAATATCGCGTCGTCCGCGGCCTGTCTTGTCTTGTCCGTGAGACTTGTACTTCCTATATAACTTTTACCTGAGCGAGGTGAAAAACTAGATTCCTATTGCACTAGATAGGCCTTTCGTCGGCGGCGAGTGAACATGAATGTCGGTGGATGTTGTGTGTGTTGCGTCACACTCGACCGGTAGGTACCTATCTATTCGATTGTTTATCAGTGGTCGCCATCGCCATCGCGCGACGCTCGACTCAACCCGCGGTATTTGGAAGACTATGATTACCATCGAAAGGTCTTCATATACACTATGTAATATGTAATAACACATTGTGGTCCACCTGAATTGCTTGCACAAATATCTAGACTAAACAGCAGGTTCGTAACTGAAAATGTATATGAAGCCTTTTGAATAGATAAGGAATTTTGTTAAAAAAGAAGAGAGTATAGAGCTTGAAGACTAACCTCTGGTGGAAGACAATGGTTATTTATAATACGCACACTATAAATATATAAAGACGGAAAAGTATAACCCGGTTTCTGTTTTGGGTAACATGTTTCGTGGTGCTTGGTAAGCAAGTAGTATAATTATCGTAAAAGTTGATTTTGCGCTTGGCCAATACGTAGAGCTGTAAAATGTTAACCTTGAGGGTTCGTCGGGGGCCGGAAATCACGAGTGAATGATTCTTAGTGCACAGCAATTGGGCTGTTCGAGGCCTTTCCCCGCGGCACAAGTGCATGTGAAACACTGCAATGGACGCGTGAGACCGGACTTTGTGATTTTCTCCACTTTCCACTATAATTTGCAGATGATTAATGATGTATTCGTCACAGTTTAATATGTGGCTACTGTATCATGCGCGTCGATGATAAACTATTACTTGCATATGACGCGTTTCGGTGCGACTCCGTTGGCATGATGTAAATTATGATAATACGAGGTATACAATTAAAATTTATTTAAACGTAATTGATGAGTGCAGCGCCCCTTCTACTCGCTCAGCTTCAGCTTTCAAACCAGAATCGGAAACTGTAACGTTAGCAAATGAAGCAATACAACGTCACATCTCACATCAGACCACATCTTGTCTGAATATATCTCTTTATAATCCGACAATTTTGTATAAATTTCTCGAATTGCGTAATCATCCGCTGAGAAACATTGGTAAACATGATCTGATCAGCGTCTATTGTTGCTGTCAATCATATTGAAGTGGTGATAATAAGTATTCTTATGAAATGTTCGTTTTGAAGAGTTTTGTTCGTGGTTTAAGAAAAATGTTTAAGCTAGTAGATAGTCGCGGCACCGTGGGTTCTGAAACTTTTTGTTGCGCCATGACGGAGCAGCAGCGGCGGCGGTTGCGCTTGCGCTGGGCCTCTTGCAGGCTTGACTCGCCGGCAGCCGGCGCCGCCGACCCGACACCCCCTTCAGTCATATTTAACTTACACACACAGATAAAATTATTGTATGTGTTGTGTTGGTGACTCAATCAAATGTGAGAATGACATGTATCTGCATAAACGCACCAATAAAAAGATTTGGCTTCACAATGCTCATTCCACTTAATACTTTACAAATATCAGTTTTAATGTACTTTGTTTTTAACTATTGGTGTTTGTACGATGCACAACAATAGTGGATGAAGGGTAACCTTGCTATATAAACCGACCGTCGTTCAGTTTGAACACCAACAATCAAATATTGATCTAAGTAACTATTATTTTTATTACACTAACAATTGAAAGTTGCACCTTGGAAACTTCAATAAACCGAATTCATTTTTTTTTCATATTTTTACGAAAGGTCACGGTTACTGTGATCTCCTTATCGGGATCGAGGCAAGTCGTGACTGACCGGGAGAATTATTTGTATCATTATTTACGAATTTGTACAACTTCTGTTGTGAATGCCGTACAGCGTGACTTTTTGACTCAATTATTTCAACTCAGTTTTGCCTTTTTATTGTTATTTTTTTTTCAATTTTTAGTTATTGAAATTTTAACTATTGTCACCCTACAATGACAAGTAAAATGTACAGTGACCATAAATTTAATACAATGATTCCACTCGATTTTGCTTGAGCTGGTATGGCTTAGGTATTTCAACATTTTCCTTTGTGTCGTGTATGTATGTACCTACATACATATATATTATAAATGTCAAGTGCGGTCGATACTTGACACATACAGTATGTGTCACAGACCCAAACATCATGGACGTCTACATACTTTGTGAGGATACTGTACAGAAATGGTATGCAACGAGATGGCACTTATTGTTTAGGTAATAAAGTAGCCTAACGCGTGAAACGGTGTACATTCTGGGCACGCACGCCGGACGTTTGGACAACGACCTAAGCCCGGAGGCCCATGTCCTCCGAAGGTATCAGCCGCATGTTAATATATGTACCTATGACCAACAGTTTATAAATTACATACTACAGACTTATGAATTCGAAATAAAATTCAGCAAGCAGTGGTTTGTGTATTGAACATTAAAGTTTAGCTAGTTTGCTAGTAAAATTCCGTAGGTTTGGTCATTTGGGATCTTTTTACACTATGTACAATGTCGATTTGCTTGTTTTATATCGACGTAAATATGTTTAAAAAGAAATGTGGTGATGTGCCTGACATGAGATGTGTCTTGTGTCACTTTTTTATTGGTTAAACTAAGCAAATAGAGCTTAATATTTTTTATTCACGTCATTTAAAAAAAAATACACATCACGCCTTTTAATCCCAAAGTGGGGTAGGCAGAGGCACTTGCTAAAGCAAGGTAGGAAGGTAGTTAATAGGTACCTTATGAACAAGTGTACTCCATCGTAGACCACATCGCTGCTTAACATCAGGCAGGATGGTGGTCAAACGCTTGTTCATAGTGATAAAAAAAATGCCTACAGTTCACCGAACGTATTTAACCCAACGTGACAGGGGGTGAGCCCATCGCCGTTATAGGGTTCACGCACCATGTAGAGTGCTGGTTTCATCACGATGTTGTCCTTCACCGTACTAGCGTTGCGTTACGTAGGTACGTAAGAGTCCCATTGATACACGTCCAGGACTCGAACCCGCGACCTCCCGGTTACAAGTCAAGTATCCGACTAACTGGACCACAGACGCTCTTCGTCGACGTAATTTTTTTATAATAACTAAATCACTGCGGTGAACTTATATTTAATTAATTTCATAAAAAATCTCTAATGCGTGTGTAAGTAATATTAGTTAATAATTTACCTAATGATAATACTACAATAACATAGTAAGTATGAGATCAGGAATGTTAGGGCTCTATATCCATGTAAACAGTTGTTACAAATTGTCTCAGCCTTACATTCATCATTTCTGAATGATCATCATGAATTACCCGCGTGTGTTAAACATTACTTGAGGAAAGATCTGTATTTGAGGAGAGTTTCAGAATACGAATGTAAGTAGTGTGAAAGTGTGAAGTACATTTATAGGTACAGAACAAACTACACATTTATATCTCAATAACTAATTATAATTAAAACCACTTTTATTAGTCGGAATCGATTGACATTTCTCGAGAAGCGCTTCTTTTTCGGCGTATGAATCCTTGACCTATGGCAGTATCGATATAATGATCTAGGCGACCTCAAAGTTCACCTGGTGGTGAACTGTGGACCAGTTGGGGACCAGCCGTGTCGAGGTCGGTGGTAGGACGTTTCTATCAAACAGAGCAATAGATACTCGTATGGTTGAATCAGTACGAACAGAAATATGTTTATCTATACCAGTTTATATCAGATTACGCAATCAAGCATAATATTATGTAGAGGGGTCTGCGAAGGTTTTCCATTTTTTTTTTCTATAAGTTCGTTTTGCTAAGTTAATCCGGTCCGGCGGTTCTGCTTTTACAAGTTTGTGAATGAGTCAAGTCTCATGGCATTCATATGAGTTTCAACGTTAGGGTGGTAGAGCAGATTGTTGGGCGACTGTACTGCGACGTATGCAGCCCGTGACGCCCGTCGCTCCCGCTCACCTCAGCGGGCGACCTCGCGCCGGCGGCGGCGGCCGCGCAACCTGGCCTTGCTCCGCCGCTCAGGTTCTCTAGCCAAGATCCTTTGTCATAACCATTAACCCTTTACCAGGACTGTCGAGTTAACTACAGTAATATTTTCACACCAAATGGTATGGCTAATTTGACAATTCCGCGTTATGGCAACGAATGTTAATATAATCGCCACAGTATTTTTATTTCCATATGGGATGTAATAAAACAGTATGCGTCCAAATTTGTAACTTGAATTCATATTCATACTGCGACACATTTCGTGTTGGATGTAACAGTCGGTCGATAGAATCAAGAATTTTATTAAAATACTCTTTCATAAATAGTTTTAAAGTATCTAGTACATGAAAATGGTTTACCGATCACCTAAGCATAACGACAATTTATTTATATACGGGTTCTTAAAAGTGCAAAAAGTGGCATGGCAGTAGAAGGTCGGCGTACACGCAGCTGCTGGCACGTGACGTCATATCTACTCACTTCCTTCCAGACAGACACGTAAGAGTAACCTACCTTTCTTAATAATTAGATTCTGGTTTAATTAAGAACCTACTTAAATGAGTTCATAAAAGAGATAAATATGCAAAGTTCACAAAAAAGATGGTTACTTTTGCAGAGATATCACGTATCAAAAGGTTATGAAGGGATTAAATATCAATTTACATTGAATTTAATCAGAAATATACTAATTAATATTACTTAAGGCTGAGACCAAAGGCTTTATTGCTTGAACAATCTCGATGTAATGTATAGATAATATACGTATGTTTATTATTTGAAAGGTTGACAACATAGTTTACTGACACAATCACGCTAATCTAACCGCGAGTACGATATTGTATTTGTATACTTAATTATACTTATGTGTGGTTACGCCACGCAAGTTGCCGGCGACTAGCGATTATTGCTCTATGTACATACATACCTACGTGCAATACATATCATTAACTATAACACTTGAACCACCGATGTACACAAAACATGCACAATAATAGATCATACACGAACAAGCAAAAATGCCTCAATTCATTAGCGACATGTGTAAGGCACACATGGATAATGTGTGCCAATGTGTAAGCCGGTGGGTGGGTAAGTATATATCGACTCGATTGTCTGTGACTTTTTTGTTGTTCTTGGATTGTGCCACGCGTGAGAAAATATTTAATTACCCCTATTGCGATGGAACTAAAGGTTAATTTCGTACGTGTAAAGGTTTCAGTTTTACAATGTTTGTGTTTTTATGTGGGAAACGGGTGGATCCTTGACCAAGTCAAGTTACCCTTCGAATCTACATTCGTTGTAAAAGTTAGATGTTAAAGTGAAGCAACCGGTTTTCAGTTGCGTACGATTAAAGAAAGTGAAAATTGTTTTCAAACTCGAATCAGCTGTTAGAAGTTATCCGCTTGATGTTGATGTGTTTCTATGCAAATTTACGATTGCGGCTTACTAACTTACCGAGCTTGGTATTTGCTTTTACTTCTCGCAATTTAAATACCTACCTACCTGCCTACCTAGTTATTTACTTATCGGCATATAACTTGATACGTCGCCATTCTGAATAGGGATTTGTTATGAAGTGTTGTTATACCCTTCGTTAGTTGGACAGTTCAACTTTAAAACGTTAACTTGTAGTAAAGTAGGTAAGTACCTACTAGGTAGCAATTTGCAAATTCGTTAAGGGAAATGCTTTACACTCTACTAGACCTCCTTAGGACTAAAATACACAAAGGGTAGTAAGTGGCGCTGGCGATGGCATGGCTTAGCGCGTTCAGCGAAAGCAGTGACGTTGCATCACCGCCACTGCATTTGTCTTGTGATCAGCGACCGCAGCACTCACCCACGCTCCGCTTTGCCGCACACTTCTCACGCGGCGCACCTACTGTACCCTACGGTGGCTTCTTGACTCGCGTCGAACAACAGAAAAAACTTCCATCAACCCGCGTCGCATTCTAGCGCAAGGACAAACGCCCCACTTACCTACATACTTACGCACCTACATAGTAGTTGTAACTAATGTTCTAGGTTTATGGTCAAACGAAATGCGCTCGGCGTGGAATGCGCTTACCGGCTCCGTCATTTAATAGTATTACAAGTAAGCACAACCGAATGTCTGGACATGCACCTTATGTTTGTTTTATATTGTTCCAGGTGTCTCGTAGCGTGCGCACTACAATGCGCCCTCGCGGACGTAGACATCATAACGGAGCCCCGGCCCGGGGAAGAGTATGTGCTGGTCAGCTCTGGCCAGCAGACGCCTGTCAGAAGCTTTGAGACTTCGCATAAAATACCCGAGAAGCACCCGCAGCACAGAGCTCTCCGAGATGAAGCTATAGAAAACACACAGAAGATAACGAAAAAACTGTTGAGCGGCAAAAATGTCCCCAAACACGAGGGTATTGTGTCTATCGAAGAGGACAAGAAAGTACTCTTAAAGAAGGGCTACAAAAGCAAAATTACCGAATCAATAGAAATTGATGTGCCAGTATCAAAACTAGAAGATATTAGAATAAAAGAGAATAAGGCTGAGTCAGATGTGAACGCCAAAATGGCTGTGGATCTGGAGGCGATGTCAGAGTCAGGACGGCTGTCGGGAGCCTCGGGCACCACCACGCAGAAGCCCGTACTCACGACAGGCGCGCCCGCTCACACGCCCGGGTACGACTTCGTGCCCGTCAATTTCGACTCCATCGATGATATCAACAGTGGTCTGCTCTCCTCTAACGTTAAATTAGAAACGGCCGGCTCTGAACAAAAACAACGCTCGCGGATCCAAATCAAGAAGGGACCGAACGGCCAGGACTACGAGTACGAATACATCTATTACTATTACGACGACGACGAGAAGGCCACGACCACTTCCGCTCCGGTGCACAACGCTCATGACGGCCCCCAAAAAGAGGAACTAGAGAACCAAATAGCCAAAGACGGCAGGAGCAAGAGCAAGTACAGCACGATCGAGCGCTCATCAACCACCAGCGCCCCAGCCACCACAGCCGCTGCCGAGAACCAGAACGAAGTACTCCCAGCGTCGGGCCGCGGCCGTCAGCGTGGTAGGAACATTGTCCCAGCCCCCGTCCAGGAGGAAGTCCTCGAAGACAGGTACGTGTTTCCACCCGCTACTTTTCCTGTGTAAATGAGTTTTAAGTGAAATAGACACTTACTAAAAGTAGGTTGCCATCCAGCACTCGGTTCCCACCCCGAGGCCGTCAGCTGAGCAGCAGCACGACCTACGTGCCTGAGGTGTCGGCCGACGCCGCAAAGGGGCGCGCGCGCGGCGAGGCCCCTGCTGAAGACGCGACCGGGAAGAGCAGGAACAGGGCACGAGCCCACATCAGGTAACTACTTCCTACAATAATATTCCGTTGATATTAAATTCCTTATCAGCCGATTCTGCATATCAAGCCACGTGAAAGCAACAATAGCATGTTCAATAAAGAATAAAGTTACTTATCTTAAGATTTACACATACTACAATACACTAATTACCAATGTTACATTACATATAGATACATATAGCCAATACTTCATTTTCTTATTCCAGGCGCCCTAGCTCCGAATTGGTCGATCTAGACAGTTTCAAGACACACTCAGGTGACATACCCGTTCAGTACAAGGAACTTCCAAGCAGATACTCGGCCGAGAGCAAGAGCACGACCGAGTACTACGAGGCATCAACTGAGAGCCGCGAGCCAGCGCGGGAAGGGCACAGTATCGCTTCAGGAATCAAGTTCCAGGAGATATCCGACGACTCCAAACTGCCCGTTGATTATAAAACCACAACAACCTACGAGCAAGACACAACAGAGTACACTACTATGACGGCAATGGAGAAGGTTGCCTTGGACCTGTACGCCTACCTCGCCGGTGAGAAGTTGAACAACGAGATTAGTCCAGCAACTAGCGACATGATGAGTTTCGATGGCACCACCACAACTGAGGAGGAGCAGTGGACGACGGAGCCGGCGAGTACGACCGAGGAACCGACAACCACGACGACCACCACCACCACAACGACGCCGGCGCCAACCACCACTACCACTACCACCACGACAACGACGCCGGCACCGAGCACGCGCGCCTCACGCTTCAAGCTGCGCAACAGCGCACGCGCTCGCCCCGTCGCCTCCAGCACCTCCGCCGCCACTGAGCCGCCGCCGGAAACTTCCACCAAAGCTAAAGGTAAAATGTCAAAGTAATTACAATCCTAGTCTTGAGCGACCTGATCTACTCTTCCATACTACCTATAGTTAATAGGTAGGTATATGCCCAGCGAATTTTACTTAGCGTTCAGCGCAGCGAATGTTATGTGCGAATTTTCATAATTAATACGTGATAAATAACAACGCGTTAGTAAGTTTCTAACTCCATACCTATGACACTATTAAGTGTAATTAATTAAGGTTCATTTTTTACTTGTCACATAAAACACTACCTGATGGTAGTGCCACACGAAGTTATCAAAACTGATAGACCAACTTATTTGCCGACAGTAGGTGTAGTTACTTGCCTATTTATTTATCGGGGTCATTCATTATTATGGGTTGTCCAAGTTTCAAGTAGAAATAGTTTTTTTTTCTTTTATTTACAGTAAAAATAGGTACTTAACTAGAAATAATATGGTTTGGTGGTTTGTGTTTTGAGGCGTGGATTACTATTAAATCAAGAGACACATACATACAAATGATTTATGTAAGTATATTATACAGATTGTAAAATGACCCCGAACACTATTAGAAATGTTGTTGGGTTCGTCAATAAGTAGGTCCAACTTTTAATAATGCGACAATACGGGGAAAAGATTTTTTTTCTCCATACAAAACAGACAATATCTTGCCTTCAGAAAGGACTTTTTATTATCTATGTACCTAGATTAAATTTTTTGTTCATTTCCCTACTTTCTCGTCATATTAAAAGTCGTATGCTCGTGCCCAACAACGTTTCTAAGCTTTCTGCTAGGGGTCCTTTTACACGAAGTATAGGTACCTACCCATTAGGACTAGCAATCACGCACGAAAAGATTCTTGTCGCCTCATTTCATTGTACCTACCTACAGTTGCTGTATTGAGCTATACCACCTACCTTAATTTGTTTATTCTTTTTTTGCTATTAATCATCATTCGTCGTTAAAATCATCAGTCGTCGGTCACAGATGACATGTCGACAGGGCTTCTTTACTTCTCACTCTCACTAGATCATTTTTCATTACTCTGCAAACATTTGTTTTGCCTTAGGAAGTCGCCTTTGTACCCCGTGTGTTAGAAGAAATACACCTTTTAAACCTTCCCTGGACTTCCACGTGTAGGTAATTCAAGACCAAAATTAGCCAAATCGGTCCAGTCGTTCTCGAGTTTAACGAGACTAACGAATATCAATTTTTATGTAATAGATTATTATACTAATTCCACCACACCAAATAAAAAACAAAGAAGCCATTTCGTACGTCATCGCTTCCCGCGAAAAACACTCAAATTGATCAAATAGTCAAGTCTCTCCTTTACTTTCGTTAAATTATTTTTCATTACCAACACATTATTACACTTATTCCACCAAGTTAATGCAATAAAGGCCGTGAAAATTTCATTTAAAAAACGAGAAACTAATAAACCATTTATATGCCACCGCCTCCCGCGCAAAAAAATACTTTTTATACTTTTATTTCATGTGGACTCGGGCTTTGGCCCTTTTGCCATTAGTCAAATAGGTGTATTAAATTCTTCGTGCACAATAATATTATATAGCCGGTGTCATTGTCACATTCTATCGATAAAGTCGTCAAAGACGTGTTAAAATTTCATCGAGACGTGAGGGTACCATCACATTTCAATGCTGCGTGGAGCATTAAACGGGAATAACAAATTGATCAAGTAAGAGTCCTCTCCTGTAATTCTCACACTCACTACATCTTTTTTCATCACTACAACATCATTACACTCCACCACATTACCACAATATTTGCAGCGAAGTGAGAAGTCTCGTTTTATTCACGTAATTTTAGGACTGCAAGTCTAGTTTTTTTATGGTTTAAGAGCCATTTGCTTCTCATTGCTTCCCGCACCTTTTTTATTCTTTTAAGAAGTATTTAGTTTCAAGCAAAGCCATTAATATTATGTCATGCAGTCAAGCCTGATAATATTATGTTACTTTGCTTACTAAGTTTATTCAAGACAATAGTCGTTACTGAGGAGTTTTTTAAATCCCAAAATCTTATAAATATGGGTTTGTCATACTGTGGACTCTGTTATTTTGAATTTGCCGTTTTTCATCGTCTACTTATGTACCTTGATTGACTCATCGAATTAGTAGGTATGTACTACGTACAACTGGAAGGTTCACAGATGTCCCAAGACTTCGCACTGTCCTTGTCTAATGAAGGTGACCATATTTTATGTACAATCATAGAAAAATCTATACCTGCATTTTATGGTGGTAGTACTTATTAGAAATATGTATAGGAAGTACCTAAACCCCAACTGCTTGAAGGAAGTGAATAATTTGCATAATTACCTGGCCAAGGTAATTAAAAATGATAAAAGTGGTATAGTGAATGAAAATGAAAGCAGGAGGGAAGCTTGTCGTGCATTCGACCTGGGCTATTGATGCGCTGTATATCTCTACCTTCTGTTACATAAAGTATCAAAATACTTACTACTGTAAGTAAGTAAAATCTAAACTATTGATATTAGAACAACGACATTTAGCAGTGGCGTGTACTGGCTTTTACGACAAGGTAGGCAGTGATCACCATGGATTGACATCTATGTATAAGTAACTTGTCTTTACGAAATATAGGTAACCTACAAACCCAGGACCTTCCTTAACTTCTGTTGTGAGTACAACAAGAAAAGATCTAGTAATAACTTTATTATTTGGTCGGGAAACTAAATGACTAAGGTAGGCAGTGTCGTTTTGCCTATATGGTGTGCACGCCACTGACATTTAGAATAGTTATTTTACGTGCCTACCGTACTACAGACGTACAAGTGGTAGGAATACTTAATAAATCCCACGATAATAGAAACTACAAAAGGAAATACCTAAGTTATTATAGTTGTATTTTATTTAGAAAACACATATTTTATACAACAAAAATAATAATTGATTTAGTTGTTTGTAGGTAGGTACATATTTCAACTTTGCCGGTAGTATTTTCAGTGTCAGGAGAAGCGACTTAAAGCGTACTCAAAACTTGTATCTTTTTCTTTCCTGAAAATAAAAAAAAACATTTTTTAGTACATCATTGGCATTATACAATATACATAGGTTTAATGCACAATTATACATACATTACAAACCAGCAACTCAAGTTTTTTAATGTAGGTATTGCACTTAATCGTTTGATATTGTATAGGTCCGTTATAACCAATAGGTTGCAAAATATGTAATGACATTACTTAAGAGTTTAAATTACAATCGCCAATCTTTATGAACCGGCTGCATGTTGATTTTCATATCATTAGATATAATAATATTATGTTGAATACTCGATAATGATATATATTTGTATGAATGGCATTCTGTTGATAACTTCCGCACGTTGTCGTATCGCTTGTATAGCATATCTTTCGGGGATACATATCCCCCTAATCGGTCCATTCGTACCAATCCAAGTAGGAACAAATTCTTTAATGCAATATTCCTAACTTTAAAAAATAACATAGTCCTTTTTCAACAAACCCTATCTACGATATTGAAGGTACTTCCTTTAGTGTCCCATTATTTTGGGGCGCCTATAATATCTAGTAGTAGTACTAGAAATAATAGGTAAAATAATCGATAAAACACTAAATCTAAGTTTTGACAGGTAGTTAAAAAGACTAGGTTGTCCTTATGTGCACTCTCTCAACAAGCAAGACAGAGGTACAGTTTAATAGCGTAGGTCCTAATTTTTGTAGTCTAAGTCAAGAGAAAAAAACTTTTTTTTTTTTAAAACTGCCATTTTTTTTCATGAAATACGTTATGACGCCAATTTCGTAATAGCATCATTCGCAACTGAAACTTTCAGTGATACGGAAGGAACAATGGAAAGCACCATGTCATTTAATGTTTATGAACATTTTCACTTCGTGAAATGCTACGGGACATGTAAGTTGCATTCGTTATTTTAATTGTAGTTGTGGTACGTTAGATTTAGAGGTTATGCTTTTGTTACAAATTAACCATTACCTTGCGGAAGGGCTAGTCTATCTGCTGTTGCGGTTTACTGTATTTAATACTCTTATTTTCAACTTATCAGAGGCCTTTTACGACAACTTTTTGTAATGCCTCATGTAACCAGGTACCTACAAATAAATGGCGGTACCTACCTCTATAAAATGTGGGAGAACGACGCCAACCAACCTTTGGTAGTGAACTTTGCGGAAATCTATCGAGGATGACGACCGACGCTTAGAAATTTAGCCGTTGGAACTACCCTTGAAACAAAATGTACAAAATGCTTTTTTCAAACGTCTCGCTCGGAGCGCATCGCAAACGTGCGTCGGCGTCACTACCTCAACCAACAAGCTTGGGGATGCCTCGGGCTGTACAGAAGGAAAGCGACTCGCTTTCTTTGTGTCTACTTCGTACCTACATTGCATAATATCATTAAAATGCCTCTATGTTGGCGGGCGAGTCCATTACTTACGAAAAAATCGTTAGGTTTTCCGCGCCAAAAACCTCAACCAACAAGCTTGGGGATGCCTCGGGCTGTACAGAAGGAAAGCGACTCGCTTTCTTTGTGTCTACTTCGTACCTACATTGCATAATATCATTAAAATGCCTCTATGTTGGCGGGCGAGTCCATTACTTACGAAAAATTCGTTAGGTTTTCCGCGCCAAAAACTATTAGCGTGGGTTGAGGTTTCTAGTTATTATAATTGTCAAACCGAACGAATAGCTAGTCAACACTGTTTTTTATTCTTGTATTGCGCGTGGAAATTAATATAATATGATTTGAGCTGACAATAACACCGAATCAACTAAATTGGTATATTGCTGGCCGCAAGACATCATTCTTGTTTTTAATGTGAAATAAATGTCATGTCATTAGCAAGCAGGTCAGGTGCTCATTATAATTACCTAGCTAGCTGTTTCATGTAACCCTAAAAAGACTAGCTCAGGATGGGTGTTATTTACATATAAAAAATTAGGAATATTACCCTTCCTTTCAACATACAACTGATAGTACTTACTGCAGTAGATGGATATTGTTGTATGAATACTCAATTTGATGATCTTCACTCCTTCACCAGTTGCAATTTGATGTTAACAGTTAACAATGTTAACAATCAGTTAACCCACTAGATGCACTCAGATAGCAATGTTCATATGCTTCAGATGAGTGTATGAGTAATTGTTACTTCAGCAGTACCATTAGTGTTTGAAAGAGTTGTAAGAATAAACAGGTACATACTGGTATACCTACTGATTATTTTTTTCTTTTTATGTATTTTAAAATGCCCCATGCTTCATCTGAAGGCCCAGCAACCATCTGGGTGTATGAGTAATAGTTGCATTGGTTGTACTTAAATGTTGTAAAGCATGAAGCATTTTAAAATACATAGGTACAAAGAAACAAATTTAATTAATAGTTATATACACTAGGTACCTTAGATCTTCAATCCTAATACCAATTGATATGGCAAGAGCCAGAACTCCAAGCAAATGGGCTCTTTAACTCTTTAAATAACAACAAAGTTCTCAATTTTGATGATCCTTATTTTATGTGAAAGCTGGTGCTTCTTGAGTGTTCCCTGTTAACCCTTTACCAGGCAGAGGGAATATAGTTCCCACCTAATTTTGAACCTTAGTCTGTCGAAATACAGTCTAAAATCAATGAGTTTCAAACAAACTTTTGCCTGTTAGAGGGTTAAATTTGTTTCATTTGTGATATACATGAGAAAACCACAAATCTTAAATATTTTTTCCTTGCGGAAGTAAACTTTTGTCTTTTGTTTTTCTTCTTCAAGTTTTTGACTGTCGGAAAACTAATTTTATTTTCACAATTTTGAAAGCTGCTCTGAGTATCATTAACTTCAAAATCACTTGTTGTATTTGCCTGATTTATAAGACATTGGCGGTGAAAAGGTTAAAGTTATTTTTGTACCATATATGCAGTCATTGGCAGCTGCAATGGGGTCTCTGATGGAAAATGCTATGTATGTAAGTACATAGTACAAGTTCATGCCAATTCCATTTAAAAAAAATCATAATTTATTTGATCCTCAATGTCATAACTTTATTGACCAGTCTCAACCCTCATTGAAGATATTAAGTTAATGGGAGTGGGAGATATATTAATATAATAGATAGGTATAACAGAATAAAATAAAAGTCTACAATCTGTAGTGGTGATAGCTAGGTAATTACTTATTAATAATTTTTAAAACTTTGTTCAACTTTAAAAAAACTTAGACAAGAAGCTAGTTTCAAAAGTATGCTGTAAGTATTTATAATAGAGTACCTACATTCAATTTTAGTTATGTGATATGCCAGCAGAGGGCTCTGTGGCACTGCACTGGTAACAGATTCTAAAGAACTTCATCCATCAATGAAAACATTCCAAAATAATTTAAAAAACTGTTATTTTACTTTATTATGACAAATTAAAGAAAAAAAAGCTTGTAACAATGAATAAACACAATAATCACGTTTTAATGACTTAATATAAAAAAAAACTAATATTTTCCCAAATTGTAATATTTGACGTGATTTTGTAAGTTGTATCGAAAGTAAACAAATGGAATAATAAATCAATATTGTGACTTTCTTATCAATTAGCAGAATTACCTGGGTAGCGGTGTCGTAATAGCATACGCCATATCTTTCTTTCACCTGTAACCTTTTGGTCGGTTCAGTAGTGTAGCAAAGTAGTTAAGAGGATATTAGCAGTAACTCGACAGGCACAAGTGAATGCAATGGATTTCCCGTCGATAGTCAATCGGTCAGACTGTCAGTAGTGGCCTCCATTTATTATTCCGAAAGCATTGCATAGTTTTTGTTCTCCTGAGTTGTTTCAAACTTTGGGCCCAAAATGTACTAAACTATTGTTCAGATGTACAGGTTTTGTTTGTTGGATATGAAAATAGGTTTAATAGTGAGTTTATTACCGAAATTAAAGCCAAAAGACATTTTGTTTTTTTTTACAATTTCTTGAAAATTATGGAATATTTCTATATTTAAAAAAAAAAAAGTCATTGCTGAACATACAAGGGTGTGTTTTGAATAGAACTCGGTTTGCCACCCTGTAAATGACATGGGATTGTGGACACGAGTTTTGAGTTTAAATAATTATGTCTTATTAAATCGATATCGTATGACGTATCGTAAATCATATTGATTTGTATTGTTTCTAGGCCGCTTTACGAAGGCGCGCATAGGACAGCGACGGGGGGCTGTCTCCAGCACGCCGCGCCCCGCCTCCTCGGCCCCAGCACAAGAGAGCAGCACCACGGCTACCGTTACAAAGGTACTCGACCACTACACTCGACGAATAATAAATAAATAAAATATTATGTTTTCCAACGTTTCAAAAACAACAGTACAGTGTCGGGCCTGTTGGTCTGGTGGTCAGTATGTCGTCCTTTATTCTGTAGCGTGTTGGGTTCGATTCTTGCTGCCGACTTGTGTTCTTGTGATGAGATTTTTCCCTAACAAGAGCTTATACTACTTGGAATGAGAACAAAGTGTTTCTTATTGCGTAATGTTTCTTTTTTAATTTTTTAATTTTCTTTAAAAGATGCAGCTACGTTTACCGACAAACAGGTTTCATTTTATTTTTTATTTATAGCAGGCCTTTGGCGGACGCCGTGGCTTCTTGGGCCGCGCCCGCCCTACGCCAGCCTCCCCCGCCGCCCCTGTCGCCCACGCCTCCCCAGCGTCTGCGCCCTCTGATGCAGTCACGGATGCAACAGCTCTTACAACTCCGTAAGTTATCCAATTAACTAGAACAAGCAATTATCGCGTAACAAACATAGAAGAAAAAAAACATACGGGTTGAATTGAGAACCTCCTCCTTTTTGAAGTCGTTTAAAAATCCAGAACCATGTTATGTATAATCACCTCCTGAACCTTATTGTAGACACCTTGGTTTATATGCACTATGAGGTGAGGTGTGGGACTCTGAGACGGGCACTTGATTGCAACCAGATCAACAGATTTATAAGTAGTGTCGGCCCAAGACATTTTGAATAGTACCACCTAGTCAAACTGGGCGACCATCTGATTAGAGAATCATA
The DNA here is from genome assembly GCA_012932125.1 of Conopomorpha cramerella. NCBI lineage: Eukaryota > Metazoa > Arthropoda > Insecta > Lepidoptera > Gracillariidae > Conopomorpha > Conopomorpha cramerella. Next base: position 19,167 of record SJJU01072784.1, on the reverse strand, counting down.
TGCAGAGGCATATGATGTATAAATTGTATATATGCGGATAAAGGCTTAGTTGCAAAACATTACATATGGTTTAGATCACTTCGAACATTTTGATTGTTCAGGAATGCGTGTTATTATAATGTTGTAATTTACCCTTTTATTGCAGAGATGAGATAATGTCAAATGTTTTTCTGCTGTACCCACCTTCGACATCGTAATTTTTTTTAAAGTTTAAAGTAAGAAATATAATGACGAACTCACCACGTGGAGATGATGCCCTGTCAGGACCAAAGACAAACCTACCACCACCCAAGCCCATTCCCCGCAAACATACACCTCTACATGCGCCTGTCTATAATAAACGCGAACACTTTCTTTATCAATGTTTTGATAACTTTAAACGGATAGAAATAGTATTTAAGTAAGTATATTTCGTTGTCAGAGTTCCGTAACACAAGTGCTTTAGTTACTTAACATGGGATGAAGGCAATATGTGTGGTGTTGTAAAATTTTAATAGTGACTCTTATGATGTTGCCTGTAGGAAACAAGTTCGAGTAACGCTGCGTCGGCTGCCAGTGCCGACGTCACCACCCGCAGCCGCCGCCGCCGCCGCGTCCTCCGACGCCGCAGCAGCCGACGCCTCACCGTTACCGTCCTCTTCTCCAAGGACAATCGGGTAAATTATTTACACATTTTTTTCACTCTAGTGCCATTATGAAGCAGTTTGTACTATTAGAATTTGAAGAATACAACTGTGGTTGAGTCCGTGTGTGACCAATAAAAAAATAATTATAGAGGCATTACTTAGACCTTATTATTTACCTTATTATTTCGGTTTTAACTTTTCAAGTTCTCGACTTTGGTTGGTGTAATGATAGACGCGGGAATAGGCCAGACGGGTATCATATGGTATATACTTGTATCCTGTATGTTGTGTCTTGTGCATGTATTGTTTCTTGTGTGTGTATTGAGTCTTGTGTATAGCGTTTCATGTAATTATTGAATCTTGTGCGTGGATGGGGTCTTATGACTTGCCCCGCACTAGATTTCCTCGGGTGATAGCAGGTTTGTGCACAGCTAGATAAGTTGGGACCCCGTGGTGACGCTAAAGCCACGAATAATTAGCACAGACAGTCCTGCGGTTAGCGGGGATGTCGAGAGATGTGGCGCCGGTTTCGCTATAAAGTTTCCCCGTACTTATGCCAGATGGCCAGATTCGCATCCATCCACGAAAGAAATGTCATGTGTTAAGGCAAGATAGAGCTGGGGAGCTGCAAAACGCTTTGACCACCCTGGGACCGTGGTATCGCCACTCATCATCGACTTGACAAATCCGTCCTGCTGTTTTTATTATTCTTAACCTACTGGAACCCATTGCAGGACAAAGGTCTTTTTTCCCTTTTTCGACTTTGCGATTCCGCGCAGATGTCCATCAGCCTTTGTCCTGGCGGATGATCTCGCCACACTACTTCTACCGAGGTCGGCTCCCTAACACTTGCTTGCTTATGTGCATAAAAAAGCTAGCGTCATTTGCCATACTTAAATATAATGAACGTACGTTGTCTATTATTTCATACTAGTGGACGCCGCGCGATTTCATTCGCGTAGTTTATTAGTACCTGCATCCCAAATTTCAAGCGTTTTAGTTTTTTCATTAAAAGTATTTTCCCGTTAATTCCTGTTCCCGAAGGAATTTCTGGAATTCCTTTCTTAGTGCACCCCTACGGTATCTAAGCTACGTCCGTTCCAAATTTCAAGTGCCAAAGTTTTGCCGTTTGGGCTGTGCGTTGATATGTCAGTCAGTCCGTTTCTCCTTTTGTATATAATGATAGAGAATAGATTTCGTTATTGTGTGTACAAAATCATATTACACGTTTTAATTCATTATCATTACCTAAGGAGCTTAAGTGATTTTTGTTCCATTGACACTATAACTTGGAATATGTGTTGATAGGCGCGGCATCCTCCGTCCACTCCGTCCGGGCACAAGGCTGAATCCGCCACGCGCCGTGGCCCCGCGCCGTAATAGCGCCGCCGTCGCCCAGGAGGCCGATTCGCCCACCCAAGACGCGGCTGCACCAGTTGACTCACCAGCCACTGAGCCGGTCCCCGAAGAGGTAAGATATTAAAGAAATAAAAATATGCTAAAAGTTATTTAGCCAATTATATCCTTATTATGCTTAATGTGGTCGAATTAACCTTTTGATCTTAAAGTTCTATCCACCTCCTTTTCGATATTACGAATTTGTATGTACATCGCCGATCTGTTTATTTAATGATATATTCATTAGTCTACAAGGCACCAGGTATAAGTGTGTGTGACCTTTGCAGAGCGTAATATCGTCGACGCCGTTAACGGAGGGCCGCCTCAAGCCGCGCGGCCGCCTTGCGCCGCCCACGCCCAAGCCGCGAGTCACATTCGCGCCCACACCTCGACGCGCTAACCCTCTGATCAGGAGACGACAGACCATCGCAACTGAGGTATGGTTTTATTGCTATATTTATATTATAAAGAGGAAAGATTTGATTGTTTGGCTCTGAAATAACTTGATTGTTTATGATAGCATTGTGTTCACGGTTAGCATTGAACTTGCGACTGTCCTATGTGTCTTAGATGGACAATACTGTAGGAAAGTTTCAATTAGGGAGTAGGCGAATTAGATCAGTAATTTGAAAGACAACCAAAACTCATATTGTGTTATCACTCCAGCAATTCATGTCCGAAGCTGAGGCCGTGACTGAGCCATTAGTGCCCGCCACGGAGTCTGAAGCCGCGAGCGTGGAGCCGTCGTCGACCACGGCCGCCACCCCCGCCCCGTCGCCGGCCGCGCCCCTGCGAGGCCTGGACGCATTGCGCGCCCGCCGCCGCACCGCCGCCGCCGCCAAGAAGGCGCGACGCTAAACTGAGCACACCATCACTCACTAATAACAAAACTTTTGACATGAGCAAAAAACCACAGTGGCTGGCCAACGTCCGAAAATGAAAAAACCTCTATACAAATTACACCAGCTGATTCACAATTTCGTATGGAGATGTCAAATTATTGTTTCGTTTCCGGACGTTGACCCTATGATGAAAATGGCTCGGCGTGAAGAGTAGAACCGTCGGCCTCTACAATAGTTATGTAAGTAGCACATTTATATTGCATAAGTGTGTGCATGTGTTTTATTTAGTTTTTTGCTCACGTTAAAACAATCGACAGAAAAGGCCAACATGATTATTTCTGTGCAACTTTTGTTATTAGTGAGAGCCTTTTGTGTGTATTTAACTTGCAAACATATTATGTAAAATATAAGTTACATGATCGAGCTTCATCTGCTTACGGTCGAAGTCTCAAATGCATTTTTAATGTTTAGAACTCCAAAATGCATGCTGTCCCTATCCTTGTGGAGTCCTTACAAATGCGTTTGAGAATTCCGCCTTAAGTCAGACAAGGTTCATATGAGAAGTGTATATTGTGATTTTATGTGACTATTTGTTAATGATAATACTCGTTTGTAATTCGATATGTTTTTGGGCAGGCATTTGTCCTTACCATGCTCTGTCTGATTACATTCTTAAGTAATCTCTAAGTCAAACGCTTCTTGCATGCAACACAACGCCACAACTTATTAGAATACGTGTGAATAAGTTGTTAAAACGAATATAATCGTTAGCGTTCCTTAAATGTTTTGTAGCAGGGTGCTTGCGTACATTCCACATAATGATTTATTGCTATATAAAAATTGTTCATTTAAAAATATAGATGCTTTGGGCACACGAAATTGATTGCTTGGGAGATTGAATTGTTTGACGAGAGTTTCGACTGAATATGAGTCTTCCCCGGGGGGCCAAGTCTGCTACGCTCTGGTAGTAGCGTCGCTCTGACTTCATAGCAACAAACGATGACCATTGCTGATTTAGTTACTTTTGCACCGTAGCAAAACGACGATGCACATCGTTTATCGTTACGTTGCAACTACGAGAGTGTAGTATTCTTAGGCCGCTGATTGCGTTTATTAAAATATCGTTATTACAATATTTTACTCCGGGAAATTGCATGCATAGAACAGTAATATCTAAAACAAAGTAGTTATTACTGTAAAGTAGGTATATGTCATATCTATTTAAGAATAATTTCGCAGAATATTTTTGTTTGCCAATTATGTTGAGTTTTCATAAAAGGAACCTGTTTTCTTCTTTTGCTAATTTTATGAAAATTAAGTAAGAAAGTTAAGTAGGTATGTGATAGGTGAAATTCACTCAATCAATAGTAAAGTCTCTATTTTGTTTTTTGATTCGTTTATCTTTTTTATACTAATCAAATTTTCGTACTTATAATTCGGTACAGAGTTTTGTTATTGTACACTTAGGTACCCAATTCACCGGCTGCTAACTTAAAGAAAGATAATATTAAGTCACTCTGGCTAGTGTCACATTTAAAACAATGGGACCTGTGAATTGTGCTCCCAAGTGTACACCCTAGGTATAACCTGGGAGATTACTTTTTGTAATGTATGTTTTGGAAAACTTTATATTATTATTATCGTGTTGTTATACTATGAAAAAATTGATTGATAAAAGTTGGAAGTTGGTCCCAATAGATATTTAATTGGTGAAATTTTTTTTTTGTATGTCATTGTCTACATTTGATTCCTAATAGCCATTTTTGTTGTTTAAGTTTACTTTCTTTAATACTTACATAATTAATTAGTGTCAATAAATATGCTGGTTGCTGATTATTTGCTAGCGAAAATGGATAGCGAGAATGATTGTTAAGATGAGGAATTCCTACATACGTAGTATTGTGCCTTACGTTGTTCTCAGCTTGCTAAACTAAATCGCTGTCTAGTTTAACTGTTTAATATGTCGCCTTTCACAGTTAAGTAAGACATCCCAATAACAACGTTATGCGGGGAAAACCCCCAATTTCACCCATTTAGCCTCAACATCACCAACTGTTCTAACGCTCCGGTGGCACTATACTACCTTGTATTAGTGCATCAGTGGGTTGAAACTGTGGGTTCACGGGCCCAAAAGGAAAAAAAATCCTTTTGGGCGTTATTCACGAATAAAATGCTTTCTCAGGTGTGCTTGATATTAATGAGCTAAGTAATAATGATTTCAATAACTTATCTTTGTGGACCCAACAACATCCTACTCGACTCATGATTACCAGCCTTGATCTCACTTAAGTATTTTTAAACTATATTTCTAAGATGTCTAATAACTGGTTACATATCCTGATAGTGTTTCAAGGGCTATATTCTGTAGAATGAAGTGCTTTCAAGATCTGTAACTAGTTTCAGATATATTGTATCGTTTAGAAATAGTCAAGTTTCCAGTTTCCGCCCTCTGTAGATACCCAAACGTGAAATAAAAAACTTTGGCATAACTCGAGAAGGTCACTGAACTCATGATTCGTGATACGAAATAATTTTCCCCAAGGAACCCATCTCATTAAAATATTTCACCTCTTCATACAACTTACATATCAGCTTTAACAAAGAGGTTTTATTTTCTTTTCTGACATAGGGTTCCTTGGGAAAAGATGTTTGGTACCATTGTCTGAGTGACTTTCTCTAATATTTTCGCTAAAATTTTTATTTGACCTTTTTTAACGTTGTTGTTGGGACATTCGTGTATATGATTATGTAACTAGGTATAAATATAATATACGTAAAACAATTGCGCCAAGTATGTTGGTACCTAGTAGAAGAAATAAAAGTTCAAATATTTCTATAAAGATGTTTTTAATTCTTACTTTATCAATTAATATTTCCATTTTCGTTTTCATGGGGGTCCTCATAAAAAAGATGCCTATTGTTACCAGCTACAACCGTATCTATCAGGTAACGCGGGAGGCCAGGTAACATCCGGAAACAAACCTCAGGTTCATAAAACGCCTCCTCCAAGTTGCGACAGTTCTTTGTAATTTATGTATGTATATTTTCTTCTTCAGGTTGGTTTAAACGGACATTACAGTGATTTATTTTTTTCTCAGTTAGCTCCTTATCTACCATTTGTTTCTTCTAAATGGGGGAAGTCTAAAAAACAAAAGAACAGGGGATTGGTACCTACAATGACGACTTAGAGCACGGATGTGACGATTGACGATGGTTTCGAAGGCGAGTCCTCATATAGAATGTGCATTTCAGGGCTGTTTTTAGGGGGTAAAGCCGCTATGTACCTACAAGAATAGGAGCAATATGATTTTAAGTATTGAGACGTCACTGGAAAAACTGCTTTGTAATGGAAAAAGTCCCTTATGGTTAGCGTATTGTTGACGACTCAAAAAAACACCTGTGTCAAAATTTATGAAGTTTTTAGGAAGATTTTACTCGATTATTTCTAAACTACGAGTGTATACAAGATAACGAAAAACTGATCCTAAAAGTGCTTTAACACTATCTAAGGGTATCTATAAAAAAATATAGGTTCCGGAATGCTCTGGATCTCGAAAATTTCTACCACTTTTAATATATTGTCCGAAGTGGCGTCCTTAATTGGATTTGATGCATTTTCTCGCTCTGCCTACAGTATAGGTATATCTATGAACGATTAGTAGCATCACTGGAGTTGAGCTTCTATTCTCTATTATACGAATTTGCAGTTCATCTTATCTTTTAAAATAACCCTAGTGGAAAACGTCTGCAACTACACTTACTAAATGTATGGAATTTAGAAATAATCCAGTGAGATCACGACTTATCTTTTCCAACCTGTTTATGATTTTTTCTGTTTGTTCGCGACTAAGTTAAAACCTCGTCGCTTATGAACCGATTTTGATGATTATTTTTTTATTGGAAATAAAATATTTCAAAGGTGGACCCATGATGGCGTGTGAATATATCAGACCAGATAAACATCGAGGGGGAACTTTAAATAGGTAACTAATGACTAGTGGTTCAAGTTGATTACTTTTTATTTAAAGTTATTCTGTCAAGGTCTTAGATAGTTTGTTGTAAATATTAGGAGCCATGCTCATTATACTTTAAGATATTAGCCAGGGCTCTTCGTCACAGCAATTGCTAATCTATGAGGGATTCTGTCGGATTGTCTTATATCTAGCTAATCGTGTGCTTTTTGAACAAATAATATCGAATATACATATATGCATGTAAGAACCACAAGCCTTTTAAAATGTTTGCTTGCAGATTTGTATATTTCCTATTATAGGAATTGGCTATGTGCAAAGCTAGTAGTGGCAGACAAATAACGACCGCAGCGCACAACACGGCAGAAATTGGAAACAAATGCGGATGATCAGCTGTCAAATCGCTGATTGCAGAACAAAATCAAAGCGAAGAAATGCGTTGTTAACTGTAAAAGTAACGGCCTCAATAGCAAATGTACATTTTATATTTTCCCAAGAGCTTCCTACAAAATAGAACAACGAAAAAAATGGATTGCTGCTGTGAAAACAAAGAAGTAAGTGATTTATTATTATACTAGTGGAAGCCCTGCGATTTCATTCGCATAGTTTAGTAATACCTGCATCCCAAATGTCAAGCGTCTAACTTGATCCGTTTAGATTTTTCATACAAAAGACTATTCCCGTTTATTCCCGTTCCTGTGGGAATTTTGGGAATTCCTTTCTTAGTGCACCCCTAAGCTTTCTTAGTAAGCTACGTCCGTACCAAATTTCAAGCGCCTACGTTTCGCCGTTTGGGATGTGCGTTGATATGTCAGTCAGTCATTCAGTCAGCTTCTCTTTTTATACATTTAGATTAATTTTATATTAATACTATTGAATAAATAGCACTTACATAATGTCAACAATACTATTTTAATCTTTGGTTTTATTTATATTTGCAAAGAAAACTAACAATGTTTACATTGTTATTATTTGACAACTTCCGCAAATGTTGTAAACGCTACGCAGCCATATGCAGCGTTTCTGGGAGTTAAGATAGGTAGTCCTTTTCTGAACAGTTTATTTAATCTTGGTTGTAGCGCCATCTAGATTAGAAATAAGAAATTATGTTCAGCAAAAGTTGCCGTCGTCGTCGCGTCGCCGAACACAATAATTTGAACTCAGCTTCAAAGATTGTATGTCATTGCTACAACAACGTAGTTCTTCTGATTGCCGAGTAGATGTCGTTAGGTGAGGCACTGCAGTGATTTTGTGTTACGTAGGTACCTAATTCTAGGTGGGTGGGTAAACTTTACAGTAATATAGTTTTTATATTTATAAGATGGTGCTTTATAACATTTCATATTTTGCTTAGCAAGTGTCTAGAGGCCTGAACTCATCACTTAATTAACTACCCATCTAGAATTAGGTATGTACCTACCTATTTAATATTTTTCCTAATAATTATTAGGGGTTTTTTATGCCCATCAGACACATCGAATTTTCAGCAAGTCGATGAGTCAGAAGTGTTTAGTATGTAAGTATGGCAATTATTTTTATTAGACTTCGGTACCAAACTTCTTTAGATTAACTTCCTTGACTTTTGTATGCAAAGGTAAGTAAAGTAGGTACTCGTTTTTGTAACTCGATAAAGTTTCAGTGAACTGATAGTGAGAAGTTTTCTAAACAAAAATCAACAAAAGAGCGAGTCCAAACGAACGTTCTTAGAACAGAGTAGTTGCGCCAAATTTTCCTCTCTTTCGTTTTCAACTATCTTTGACTGATTGATTTTTTAGAAAACTTCTCATTAGAACTTAGGTACTAACTTATCAAGTAAGCAGGTAAGTTTATCAAAGACTCGCTTTTAGATTTGTAGGTATCGACATACCTAATGATTTAAAATTATGAAAGTTGTTATTAAGCACCTATAAGTATATAAGTAACAAGCTATAATTACTGTAAAGTTTTATTGAAATCAGTTTTGTAGTTCTTGCGGGAAAGAGTAACAAACATCACACTCACAAACTTTCGCCTTTATAATATTGGTGCAATTTCCTACGGGGACGAAATAAACGAGATAAGTAGCCCGTAACACGGCGCACTGCAGAAAAAAAATACATAATCGAATAGGTATCCGCCTCCGATAATGCAGTAGCTTGATAGGTAGTTGGTACCTACAATACAATCGCATTTCCCTTGGATTTTGTATAGGTACTTTTCGTCTTTAAATCTAGATAGGTACGTTTTCGGTAAAAAAAAACACTAGGTATTGGGAAAATGCTCAATCACCATACACATTTGGCACATAATTCGTTTGCAGCAGGAAATTGCGACGAAACGGCAAGATCAAAGTCTACTTTTAATAGGTAGTGATTCAGAGGAAGTTTTATGTGTTAATTACATGCATAATATAGTGGAGACACACAAAAGGACCATTTGGAGAGGGAGTGATTTTCGACCCAAACGGGGGAATCTCGAAAGGCGAGAGAAATCTCGAAGCGTCTAAACTTAACAATACTAGTATCGAAAGGCGAGAAAATATTATGCTCTCCTGTTCGAAAAACTGGAACCATGACAACTACGTCATATGAAACTGTTGGAATTTGAAAGGCGAGTTTCTCGCTTTGAGATGATAAGAGGGTTTTTATTGATGTTGCTTTTTCAAGAGGGACGTGGAAACTTCGACGCACTTCAATCAAATTACCTACATTTCTTTTCGACGATGGATATGATACCGACTAGAAAAAATATCGCGAATACCTACTATATGACAGAAGAAGTAAATTGATTAGTGTGAACAAAAACTCGCCATGTAAAATCCGTATTCGATTTTCTCATGCAAGTTTTTGACACTCTCTCCTATGTAAACTTAACTAGGCGAAGCGAAACTGTTTAGGTGATATTCGCCTGTCGTTCTTACGTGAAACTCTTCTAATGTAAATGGCGTCTTATTATCATCAGCATTGCGCTCGTGCGAAGCCGGGACTGGCCGCTAGTTTGTACGGAATGAACAAGTCAGTAGATCTGTATTCCGTTTTGTGTAAGTGACGGGGTGTTTATTAGTAAGGGGCTTAAAAGGTTATGATTAAGTAGTATGGATATTACAGGGGAACAGAGTTTGATCTTTTTTCGGCGAAGTCGTTATTTTGAAGTTAGAGCACAGGTGGGCATTGTAGCGTAATACCAATAGGCGTGGGGGGAAGCAAGGCGTTCATCGTTAACTGTCCGAATATAAAAATACTTACGCAAGAAGTTAGCGACAGGATTTAGGAGTCTTGTTATTCTGCCCTGTATTTATCTACACACATCAAAATTGTCTAGGATCAAGTACATTTTAGAAGATTGCAATCAAGAATATATTTTACAAAAACTGAAATCATTCATAAATAATTTATTCAAAATGTGCTGATAAGTCATTGATACAGGCATGGGGAATTAGGTAGGAGACCAATCCAGAAGATTAGATTTGATTTAAATAAATTAGATTTCTTTTTAGAGCTAAAAATGTTCTTGATCCCTAGACACTTTCGATGTGTGTACCTAGGGTACGCTATGCTATTATGAAGTAATTCACATATGTAATTAACCGTGACGATAACGTTTTCTTAATATTACTGGAATCGCTCTAAAAGCATGTCACGACATATGCGTATCATGTCGATTTTAATTGGTAGGTACTACGTTGGTATTGGTGCATATAAGTCACCACCCCCTATGAGACAAACATTGTTTACTCTATCAGGGGGAGCTTGTGGGAGCATCTCGACGTGAACGGGATCTGTCCCTCCACAACGAAAACAAAGTAACTTTTTAATTTTATTTTGTGTCCCTAGGGAGACTCTGAGAAGAAAAAAACAGCGGTATCCCGAAGGCGTTATGACAAATATTTTTTCATAACTATTTACTTTTAGGATAGAAAACGACTTTGTCCTGGAGGTAAATAGTTAGTTTAAGTAGTACTTTAACTTTTTCATGTTTGTGGATTGTACTGTCGAGAAATTCCAAATTATTTTTATTTTGATTTATTTTATTTATTGTTAATTACTTACATTAAGCGTATGTACGGTACAAATATGACATGGATTATGTTAAATACCGTGCTTTTATTAACTGATTGGTCCTGGTGGGGAATTTTCCTTGACGTTTTTCTGACATATTTTCGGGTGGAGAACTGTCATTATTGTCAAACTTTGTTTGGAAAGTATGACAGTTCTCCGTCCGAAAATCTGTCAGAAAAACGTCTAAGAAAATTCCCCATTGACGATATTTGAAAAATCCTAAGACTCCGAGAGGCCTATGTCCAGCAGTGGACAAGTATGGGCTGATGATGATGATGAAGACTCCGAAAAATAATACCTACTTACCGTTTCTTTGATTTACAATACTCATCAGAAATATGCCTATTAAATACATATACATATGTATTATATTCAGTAATAAAGACAGGATAAAACAATGGGGAATTTTCTTTGACGTTTTTCTGACAGATTTTCGGGTGTTGAAGTGTCATTACTGTCATATTTACAAACAAAGTATGACAGTAATGACAGTTCTCAGAGGGTACAAAGACAACTTTCTATGGCAAAACAAATGTTTGCCGAGACAGCTAGTTACTGAATATAATACATTATGTATACATTGTCAATTGCAACATTTGTCAGTTGTGATAGTGTCTAGTAAGACAGCCGTTACTAGAGTCGAGTAAACCTGAAAGTAAAACGGCACCAAGAGTCTCATAACAACCACTTTCTCTTTCTTTCGCAACAATAATTATGTCCCAGAAATTCTAGGAGGCAGATTGTTCACCGGAATTTCAAAGCATAAGTATTATGAGTTTTACCCTGTTTTTGGTAACCATTTTCTTCCTATTTATTCCTTTCCCGTGAAATTTTCGGGATATAATAGGTAATAGCATATGACTGTGCTAATCCTGGTCATAATCTGGTCTTCCACTTTGTTTCGAATAAAACAGTATTTTTTCTGTTTAGAAGAAACATATATTTACACAGAAACACTTCACACATTTATTACAAACTTTCACATTATAAAATATTGTACAATACGTACCTACTTATAGGTATTTTACTGACATACTTATAAATAAGTAGGTATACTGTAGCCTCTATGTTAGTTCTGCTCTGCACTTAATTGATTCCCTACTTAATTCACATTTCGCGGCACCTCCTTCGGTTGCATAACGTCAAACACACTTTGTTGTTCTAACCATGTGTAGGACCAAGGCGACTTTGGTATACGTATGTACATGGAGGTGCCCACCTATTTCCTCGTTCCACTGACATGACCTACTTTCCAGCTAAAACAAAAGAAGTGTGGATATATACGAGGGTTCGCCATACTACGTCTATACGTACTTACTACATATTTGGTTCAGGCATGCGTACGCACTTCGACAGCGTATCTCTAAAACCGCATGCCAATGGAATTGCGACCATATAGAGTTCGCATCTCGGTTCGTATTTCCGTGCGGTGTTTGCGTGGCCAGTTATTTCGGCCAGTTTCGGTAACAACCCACCTTGGGTTTTCGTTGCGTCGCAGAAGGCATGGTGTGCCAGAGAGAGGCTCCGTTGGATCGATAAGCTAAGGCTTTGGAGCCACTGTTGTTGCTATGGCGACGAAACTGCGGTGCCCCAGATTCGGCGTTCTTCAGGGTTGACTCAATCTCGGTGCTGTTGTTTTTTTTTTCTTGTGGGCTAAGTATGTACGTATTTTTTAATTCAATATTAATAATGTATTCGTTCTATGATGTGTGTAGAATTATATGTGTGAATGTATTAACATGCTTTAGTAATGTCTAATTGTTCGTAAAATACATTGCGAGCAATTAAAATTGACTCAGCATACTACTGGTTGCAGTAATAAAATTACTATCTAAAACTAAAACTAAAATTTCTACTATAATAAATATACTTATTATCAGTTTATTTAGTATATATTTATACAACATACAACAGTAGTTAGGTAAGTACTTACTGGCATCGTTAGGAATGGAACAAAATAAAACAGTTCATACTATTAGTTTCAACATGGGATATATGTACATATGTAGGTACATAAAAAGATATGTATAAACGTAGGTTGTACCCTTTTACGAAAATTAAGTGTTTATTTGCTGATCCAGAAAACGTTGTTTTCACAATATAAATTATTAACAGTGTGTCCATCCATTTTTAATAAAAAACGTTGCATAAAAGACGAAGTTATCCACGGACAAACATAAAAAAAACATAGCTGTACAGGTTGGAAACGATACGTGATCTCACTCGATCATATGGCCTTCAAATGACAGGGCTTGCTAAGCATTAAGGCATTGATGGACATTGCTAATTAGTGGCTTATTTTTGGGACTATAACTGCGGTAAGTAACCACTAAGCTGTCAAGTATCTGAAAGCTTCTACTCGTAGTAGATACAATAAAATTACAGGAATCGCTACAAAAGCATGCCACTAATACGTGCCTTATACAATATGGCGAACTTATGGCGCGTTTAAATCTATCTATCTATCTATATATATAAAAATGAATTGAGGTTCGTTAGTCTCGCTAAAACTCGAGAACGGCTGGACCGATTTCGCTAATTTTGGTCTTGAATTATACGTGGAAGTCCAGGGAAGGTTTAAAAGGTGTATTTCTTCCAATACACGACGTACAAAGGCGACTTCCTATGGCAAAACAAATGTTTTCCGGGACAGCTAGTCTTATACATATATAAAAATGAATTGCTGTTCGTTAGTCTGGCTAAAACTAGAGAACGGCTGGACGAATTTGGCTATTTTTGGTCTTTAATTATTCGCGGAAGGCTAGGGAAGGTTTAAAAGGTGTATTTCATCCAATACACGGGGTACAAAGGCGACTTCCTATGGCAAAACAAATCTTTGCCGGGACAACTAGTATAAAATAAAAGCTTTTTATCACCATTATTTTTTTGTTGACAACCCTAACTATGACCTCAGTGCGATTGGTGGCGGAGAGTTATGTCCCTGTGACACGGTTACAGTCCCGAGGGATTATACTGCCGTATTCGGGATGCAACCAGCGAGATCCGCTGATCTCATAATACAATAGGTACATTGTAAGTAAGTACGACTGATGCACTAAATAAATATACATACATATTTTAGAACAAAAATACTAAAGCACTTTTGTTATAGAAATGAGACAACGGAATATTTTCCTACTTATATATATATTTACTTACATGTTTTCTTATAAAATTAATACATATGTATTTACATATTATACCGTTACGTTACGTTATTACGACGTTATTCAGTTTTATGTGCATATGTACATACGTATACAAATAAAACACCCAGACACGTCCAACAAGTACCCGTCAGTGGTGGCAGTCGAACCCACGACCGCGAATAGAGCAACTGACCACTGACAAGCTGACCACTAGACGTGTCATTAAAATGCACAAGAAAAAAGAAGACTTAGCGAAAGGTCCAGCCTTTCTCTAGTTTTGTACTTTTACTCTTTATTTATTTATTTAACAAACAATATGGAAAACTAACAGCATTATTAAGTAACACTTATAACTAGACCGTAAATGTGCTATTACAGAAGCCTTTTCACAATTATCAATAACACTGGTTGCGTACCCTGATTGTATTGAACAATGCAATAAAGTTGAGCATTTCACATAGATTCAATGTTGCGTAACATCAACTAACACTGCCACGCGAATTTTATTTATCTAATATAGAAAATTTCCATGTCACAATGTTAGTTACCGTACTCCTCCGAAACGGCTTTACCGATTTTTACCAAATTTATATGCGTATTCAGTAGGTCTGAGAATCGGCTACTATCTATTTTTTATGCATCTACCAGTTGTATTTCTCCCAATACACGGGGTACAAAAGCAACTTATTATGGCAAAACAAATGTTTGCCGGGACAGCTAGTTATATACCTTGATTTCAACGAATTCCATTCAATTCACAACATTATTGTCTGAGGATCGATGCGAATGCTCTGCAACGCCTCAATTCTGGTCCATGGACCTGCTCGTCTACTCCCTGCTCGTCTGCCCCGTGTCCTGCACGCTGCAGGATCTGAACGAGGCCACAGACGAGGCCGAATACTGGTCACAGAACATTTGAGGACACACACTCCTGTCGCTGTCGGCTCAAAAAGAAAAAGAAGAAGATTTTATAGACCTCTCCCTGAGAGCGTTTGTGGTCCAGTTCGTCGAACAGTTGAATTGGAAACGGCGCGTTCGAGTCCGGCTGCTGGACGTGTACCAATGGGACTGTTTCAGAGCCTATGTACGCAATCCAACGCTCGTACGGTGAATGACAACATCTTGATGAAACCCGCACACCACAAAGGTGTGTGAAACTCTATAACGGCCATGGGCTCACCCCCTGCCACGTTGAGTTAAATACACTTGGTAAACCTGCGGTTGCTTAGCAAGTGCCTCTGCCTACCCCATTTGGGATAAAAAAGGTGCGAAGTTTATTTTTCTTTACCTCCGCCTGTTTGGTCCCAGATTAAATATTTGTTAATTCGATTACTTTTGATTGATATTGATTCAGAAAGTCAACAGAACTGACTGTATGGTACAATTACAATTAAGTTTAGGACCATATTTCTGAAAATCCCCTCAAGTAGAGATCTCTGCTGAAGTAACGTTTGTCTCGTTGGAATATGATAGTGTTTTTGTAATATAGACAAACTATGCTCGGACATCACTCGAGTAGTGAGTGCTGATCACTATTTCGGAATACGGGTCTTAATAGGCCGGTCAATCTATCGGAAAGCCAGGAATCGACTAATCTTCGGCTTTACGATTTCTGACTTGCAGTCCTACCCATAACCATCTAGTGGGTCATTAACGAATCTAGTGGGTCATTAAACCTTGTTGTCCTACCACAAGTCCCCAGGCCTATTGGACATATATGGGCTGATGATGAAGTCCCACTGGCAGCAACACCATCAACCTGGACTTGTGGTCCCACCGCATGTACAGTTACGTTATCAAGCTTTATGTGCAGTACCTGGACGACCGAGCTTCGCTCGAAGTAAAAAAATCAATTATTTTCTATATATATACAAGAATTGCTCGTTTAAAGATGAAGATAAAATGTACACGAGGTAACGGGTAACAAGTAACTTGCTAATTAACAAATTCTTTGTTAATTGGTACATCACCTTCCGTTATTCTCAAAATAAAAAAATCTTTATTTAAATCTACTATTACATACAGCTATATGGTAATATAACAGAAATATTTATTAATGTAATGTATGATTTTAAAAACATAAGTATAAGTCCCCGGTTCGAATAATTTATTTTACAGGCCAGAAGAACAGGGAAGAAACTGGCATCTTTTCACATTGTCAAGACTAAGTACTTAACATTAATAGCCAACTAACATAAGCTATTTTCATAAAAAATCAGCACCTCGCTCGGGTAATACCTACCGGGTTACCACAATTAACAACTACAGCATGATAGATGGAAAAATACTGCCAACATCATACATAACTCACTGTTGATATAAACTCAAGTGTCTTTGTATAAAGCTATTAATACATCTCACTGTTTCCCATATAAAAAGTGCCTGGACCATGTTGCAATGGCTCAGAATTTCATCGGAAGACCAGTGTACACTGTCGAAAGGCATTTGCCTCCGACATAGCCTAGCCATGTCATAGGTAATGGAGTTAGATTAAAGTGCAGAATGGAAAATGTCGGTGCTTCTGGCCGGGAACCGGTCGCTCGTCGAGTTAGTGGGGGAAGTGACGTCACGAGGGCAGGCGGGTGATGTCACCGTGTGGCCCCTCACTCTTCACTACACCCCGCCCCACCATGCTGTCGCCAGCTTGCTCTGCTACGTCGGCCATTCCGATGTCATAAGGGTGTGACCACGAAACGTTTCGGTTTGGATTTAAACGCCTATTACGAGCTAAACACGATCACGATCGGCATTTTGAGTGCATTGAATGATTAAATCTGAATAATGTAATATAGCTCCAGCGATAAACACGAAGATATTTTAGGTGCTTACTTACTACCTATTTAAAACTCGCAATTCGCATTAATGACCTCGTACGGTCGGGTTTTGGGTAGATAAACAGTCATAATAAAAAAAGCAGGTGCATACTCCAATTACGTACTTGATGTAACCACCGTCACTTATTTTACCAACACATCCAAATTAAAAATTAAAAAGATTATTGCAACTAAGTGAACTACAATAGAGGTATTTGAAAATGCGCTTAAAACTTAAAACCGACTGGGGCGCTGCAATGAACACAATAGGTTAACTAAACAGGAACATTATTATAGAGGCTTATGATATAATAAAAGTTTACCTTTATATAATAATTATGTATCATTATAGAATAGAGTAAAAACAAACATTTGGGTATTTGCTTTAGCAAGTGTCTCTGCCTACCCCGCGTTGGGATTAAAAGGCGTGAAGTGTATTTATTTTAAAAACAAACAATTTGGTACAGACATTACACATCTACATAGTTACTTTTCTCGAAATAAATCTGACCTTGATGACAGAACTAGGAACGAAGAACTTTCACCAGAAACTCCTTAATACACAAGTGATACTGCAAGCCATTTCTACTTTAGAAAATATTTTTTGTTCATGTGGTTATTATAGAAGGAGCATAAAGCTTAGAACTAAACCTTACTAGGACCGTAGAGATCATACATTTGACCATAAAATGCAAAACATATGTGCTATCTACTTAACCCTAAAACAATTCATATAAAATACACATAGAATACGTACCTACCTTATTCACGCAAACCTTTCCCGAAAACAAACACTGGCCACATTTTTTTTGCAAAGATCTTATGTTTTTTATTTCTTCCGTTAAAAAAATGTACTTACCGAGCAGTAACTGCATGGTTTACCCTTTGTTTATCGTGAAGACACATATTTCGGATACTACACCGCTAGTAGCGGGGACAATGGCGGTTTCATGTGGGACTCGAGACCATTAGGTATAAAATAACCCCACGATGCATGGAATATTTCCTTAGGTCCCCGTAACAGTTTGAGCAACTACATACAATGAAAGCTGTATAGTTTACTTTTGAAACTCAACACTGTCGTTAACTGTAAAATTATTGATTATAGTAATTTGTCTTGAACTCAACGTGGACGTGCCCCTATAGGTTATTGCGAATATTTTAATCCGGGTGCGATGCGCTCTCAGCTCGTAACCACCACTTACCTACGTATCAGACATACTACGTTATGTCGGTTCATATCTTCAACTAATTGATTCTTTCTCATAACGTAGTCCGGCATTCTCAGAAATTATCAATCTCGCTTATCATGTCCTGTAGTACATAGGTGCGTTGTAATAGGAATGTGAATTGGTTCAACTGTGATGCATAGATAAAACACAATGGTCAATAGAGCATCTGAAGTGGATAGCAATTCTTGAAATTAGGTCCCTACGTACGTCCGCAATTTTGAATAGAAATTGTCTTTGATTTTATGATCCTAATCACTACATATAGTAAAAGCAAGCTGAAGTGGCAGTGGGCCGCCTATGTTGGGAGTGTAGGACGCCCCCAGGTAAGGTGAACTGATGGCTGGCAGGAAGCCGAAAACAAAGTCGCTTCTCACTGTCTGTCCCTGTATACGCTTAAATCTTTCAAACTACGCAAAAGAAATAGTTGGGGTTATGTAATATTATACTAATACCTTTATTACTTTCTCGGCCAAAATCACAAAAATGACTTTAACAAAACTTATTGGTGGTGGATTGGGAGATCATTTTATTTCAAAATTCAGACGGAAACGGAATAAACCAGTTAGCAGAGTTAAAAAGAAATAGAATAGCGATTCATCAGTAGACTTTGAACAAAAACGATTATTCAGTACACTCGTTATCTTAGTGATGAAAGACCAATCATGGCACAGCGCCGCGAGATGCGATTAAACACTCGAAATATGACAGCTGGTGACAAACTCATACATTTAGCGCCATGAAAGCATATGAAAAATGGATCCTACTCCGTCCCGGGAAATGAGGAAACGTCTCTGACTTCTTGGAACGACGGTAGGGACTTGATAATTTTAAAGAAAAAGAACCGACTTCAACGAGAACTAGACGCCCGCCCATACTATTTTTTTCCTATGACTTGGTATTACATGGATCTCAAAAATTTTTACCGTAGAACTGAGTCGCGAGACTTGGTTTTTTTGACAAGTATTGTTTTTGATGGGATCTCATTTCTTTTTGTATTTTGTAGACAATACTATTTTTTTCCTTTTCGGTACCTTCTACGTTCCTTCGCCTATATTTATATGGCATTACAAAGTAATTTAAGTAAGTAGTAATCATTTAT